>QFFA01000212.1:0-22497 GCA_003316565.1 Russula foetens
GCTCGTCCTATGAAACGCATGTGCTTATATACATGAGGCCTCATGGTAAACATGAGGCGGACGAGTCAGAGATAAGGGACATGCATGCAGCGCATGGTAAACGAGTCAGAGATAAGAATGTGAGTACAGGATGTGCAGACAACATGTTGGGGGCGAGGCTGGACATGAGAGCGACAATTGGAAGGGGAAATGGAAAGGTAGACGAAGATAAGCAAAAAAAGGAAACATAAAGGAGAGCGAGTCGTGACAACATGACTAGGGAAAGAGCATGTGAAAGCTAATCACTAAAATAGGTAAAAAGGCTTTGTAAGTCATAACTGCGTGTTCAGTAAGCAAGTGCTAAATATCTAGATAACGACAATGTTCAGTATGTATCATGTGACGAAATCAGGTGATCAACAACGTGATAAACACATGATCTGATAGTACAAATAATAAACAAGTTATTTAAGTTGCGGAAATGGATAAGTAAAGATAAGTCGAAAGGGTTGTAACATGACTCCCCGATCAGGTCTGAACTTCTCAATCAAGATTGAGCATCATAGACTTAATCTTTGTGTAAGTAAATGGAATTGGAACAAATTACATAAGGCAGGAAATGAAAGATGAATGAAAGGTGAATCAGTGGGTTCTAGTTATTCAATCCACATGATGTTCTCTTATGTAACGAACTGGTTGAGACAAGACGGATCATGATACAGTAAAGTAGGTAAGTGGGAGAGAAGAGAAGACTAACATAAGTAAGTCTAAGATTAGGTAATGGGTGTATCACAAGGGTGAAGACAGGGGTTAGCCAAGGATTTAGTCGTAAGAAATAACCGAGATGTTACAACTAATTGTAAATATATAACACAACCTTATAAGGAATAACCGAGATGTTATAAGGGGGTTATGTGAGAAAGTGTGGATGACAGGAAAGGGTGGTGTGTAAGTAATAAATAAAATACTGCTAGACGCAGCTAGTCCGTATAGTATTACGTACACACAAGAGCAGATTGGAAAGGAAGTCTGGAAAAGGGGAAGCGAGAGGTAGTGAGGTAAGTAAAGGCAACGAATGCATGTCTGTGTCTACTTATAGAAGCAGGCCAAAAGATCCTGGTTCTGTATGCGTTTACTTGTAGAAACGTACTACCTTCTTGCTGGACTTCTTGGGACAATCCTGTCTCACGTGGCCGATCTTGTGGCACTTGTGACACTTCTTGTCGGAGTTCTTCTTCCGCTCGGTCCGAGGAGGACCGGAGCTATCCTTGCGGATGGCCTTGGTAGTGTAAGCAGGAGGTGCGTCGGATCGCGTGGGTTTATGTACTGTAACTGCGGAAGTGGGTGGGCCGAGGCTAAGGTGAGCTGACATGCTTGGGTCGATCTGGGTATTGCTACCTGAGTAGGTCACGTGGCCTTTGAAGGGACTGATGGCATTGAAGAATGATGCGTAGGCCTTGGGGTGGTCATCGAATTCTTCAGTATGGGAAAGGAGGCGGCCCAGGACGCTGGCATTCTCCAAATAGTCGAGTGCCTGGATGGACTTCTTGAGGTGGTACTGTGCTTTGTCAGTAAAGGCCTTGGCCTTACTTTCGAGCACGTGGCGTGCGTTGTCATGGTACTGGTAATTGATGATGCTGGCCTTGAACTCGTGGGGGCAGTGTTCATCGATGATGTAATCGATGACGGCAGTAAACAGTTCGCCAGTGTGGAGGGCAGCTATCTGGTTGGCAGTAAGTGGCGGTGTGTGGTAATCAACCAGAGATGGCCGAAGAGAGCAGGTGACGACAGGATAGTTCCTGCCGTAGGTACTGGAGATCTGGGGATTAGCCAGATCCATGCTGTACCTGATGTAAGGGGCAACTAATTGATGTCCGGGGAGATTCGGATTGGCAATCAGGAACCTATAATAGTCTAAGTTACCAAATTGGTTATACTTCCAATTGGCTCCTGGATCTACTCCGCTAAATGATCGGTGCGGAGGGCGCATGTCATTGCCTTCTAGTAGAGATGGTGGCAGCGATGGCCAATCTTTGGCATCATATGTGACCTTTATGCCTGCTGGAAGTTCTCCTTCTTCTTCTTTGTATTCTCTGTCTGCGTCAGAGTCGCCAGTCCATTCTGCACGTTTGAGAGGGGGTGTTGGAAGGCGTGGGTAGTCGTCCACTGTGTAGGGTTTGGCAGATGGGTGATCCCATCCATTTGGCTGTGGGAGCAGTCCCCATCGCTTGTCTATCTGGCCCCAGCCATCATTGGCTGTGGTGATTTGTAAGGTTTGTTCAGCGATCTTCATTAGATCCTTCACATATGGAAGTTCCTCACTCTGCGCCATTGCCAAGGCAGTAACTTGCTTAGTATAATTGGCGGGTCCTCCATCAAATTCTTCATCAATTGGAGGGAGGAGGAAATCTTGCTCTTGATCTTCATCAAGATCTTGGGCTTCCATGTGAAATAGGAGGGGCGAGGACATGTACTGGGGTGTTGAGGCAATGCTACTCATGTCCATGTCACTCGGACTGGTCGGTGTGTTGGCCTGGGTGCTTGATGCAGGAGAGGGAAGCGAGCCAATGGCAGATGTGACTTCAGAGAGGATGCGGAGCATTGTTATGAGGAAGAGGGAAATGTAAAGAAGAGTTGAAGATGGTAGCTGGAGTAGGAATGTTGGATACGCAGTGAGGAGTGTAGGTTGATGAGGACTTATGGTCAAAACTGTAGGTCTTTTATACTTGAGGATCTATGCCTTTGAGCATAAATATTCCTCTAGGATTTCTGGTGCGTGTAAGTCTTTTGCATCGACCCAACTGTCTTCGGATGCTGCGTAACCTTTCCATCAGATCAAATATTGCTTCTTCTTGCTTCTTCCTATGCTGCGATCATTAATAATTTCATGGACTTCATATTCTTCTTCTCCATCAATCAATTCTGGCAGTGGTTGTGGATACGCTGTTCCATAAGCTTCTGTTTCATGGTATGGAATCAGAAGATCTACATGAAATACATCATGTATCTGCATTGATAGTGGAAGTTTGATGCAATATGCGACAGGTGAAACTTGTTTGAGGATGGTAAATGGTCCATACCTTCTTGGTGAAAGTTTCTTTGATGGTGTTCTGATTTTGAGGTTGCATGAATCTAACCATACTTTGTTACCTGGTACAAATGATCTTGGGGGTACTATAGGTTTGATACGCTTCTGTAATAATTTCTGTGCTTCTGATCTTGTTTCTGATAGTTCTAAGAGTCTCTGATGTGCGCTGGGAATTGAGTCATTAGGGATAGACAGATTTGCGGTCAGATTGATTCCTGTAATCAATTGATGTGGAGTGTACTTGGTGTTCTTGTGCTTCCATGAGTTATGAGCGAACTCTGCGATAGGTAGTAGTGTACTCCAATTATCTTGTCTTCCGTCGTCGGCCATTTTGCTAAGTGCTTCATTCGCCCTGTCTACGAGCTCAGCTTGGCTTTTATCCATGGTGTTGATGCCTTCCTCATCGAATATGTCTATGAGGATTTCCTTGGCCTTACGTGTAGCAATTCAGTGTTTTAGCGCGATAACAGCTCAATGTCTCCAATTTGCAAGCGAATGCGCGCGAGGGGGGGGAACGAACAAGAACCAACTTGATTAGTAAGCTAAGGTGCCTTTACTGTACGTGCTAGTGCTGCGAGCACTGTCCTAAGTGTCCATGTGATAAGATAAATGACTATCTACTTTATGTTGGCTAAGTGTCCTAGGGGGCCGATCGCCATTTCCGCGACACTCCCCCTCACTTCGTGCGCGATCCAGGGGATGCGACAAAGTGCCTCACCCTTGGCGGAAAGAGAGGGCTGGTAGGCGCATCGGCCACCGCATGTGTTGCCCGTGTGGCAGTGGGTAGGGCAGGGAAGCCCGTTCTTGATGACCTGGTGGGTCCGGTGATAGCACGCGATGTGCTCGGTGTGGGGGTGGTAGTGGTTGCGCCACTCACGCGTGGTCGCGATGGCCACTGTGATGCTTGAAAAGGAATGTGGGGGCTGCCAGAAAGGGGGGCTGCGATGGGGCTGCGAGGCTGCAATGCCTCCTTGCCGCCGTGCGTCAGTGTGATGTGCCTGCTCTCGGTGATGGGGGACATGCACCCTGGTGGCGCGCCGGTCCACGGCCATGCTGCCGTCACGTTTGGGTGGCCCTTCTGTGGGCCTCTGACCTCCGCGTGTGTGAAACGCGGGTCGGGTGTGCTGAGGGAATAGCAGAATAACTGCTCGACTGCCTCCCAATGGGCGTGCGTGGGCTGGCTGCGACGCGGGGCTCTGCGTGTATGTCGACGTGGTCGACGCTGCCTGCTCGAGTCCTTGTGCGACTGGGCGCATTGTTTCGAGAATGAGGGGTGGTGGTGATGCCACTGTCGGTGGGGGACGCGTGCCCAAGAATGGCGCACCAGCTCCTGGCGATGCTGCTGGCCACATCGCTGCGACATGGGCCTCATCTGCATGGGCGTTGACACTGCCTGTTTGACTGAATTCTTGCGCGACTGGGCGCACTGCATGTGTGATGGGGTACCCCACTGTGTTCGCAGGTACTTGGTCTGTGGAGAGAGAGGGTGAAGGCATCGATGGACGCCAGCTGCGATGGGTGCACGGTACCTCCGTGTTGCGCTTTTGCCTCTGCGAGCGTGCAGGGGTCGGGTGTGTCTGTGTCTGCGGTCTCCAGCTGCAAATGTCGACTCTGCGCTGTTGGGGCCTCCGAGTGGTGCCCGCGCGCTGTCTTCCTCTGTCGCCACTCCCCCTGCTTCGTCTGGGTCTTCCACGAAGGCCCCAGGGGCTTGCAAGCTGGGTGTGAGGAGAGGGGGGGGAGGTGCCAGGGTGCACCACTCTCCCGGTCTGAAATTTGTGCACAGTGCACGAGGGTTTGGGTGCACGCGTGCGTGTGCGTGTGCGTGGCTGGACTTTGGCCTCCGAACTGGCAGGCGTGATGGTGGGGGGTGTCGAGGGTGTGTTGGAAGTTGAGGGGGTGCCCGGCGCAGCAGTCTGCTCACTGCTCACACTCGGGGTCCTCTTTTCCTCCCCCTCGAGCAGAGCTGCTGACGCTGCTTGCATGTCCTGCTTGACGAGTGGGTGGTCTCACGCGTCAACGTTGAGGCTGGGCCTCTGGTCTTCGCACGCACGGGTGTCTGGTTGGGAGCCGTCAGGGTCGTGTGCCCGGACATTGCAGCTCCATGGCGATTTTGGCAGCCAGATGGCATGCCCCATACCTCGGACTCGCTCCAGGAGCGTCCGGCTGAGCCTGTTGGCGGCGTGCTCTCCACGCAGGGTGACGTTTCGGAGGGGGTCTTCCTCCTCATCTGGTGCTCCTGGAGCTGCCAGGGTGTGACAGGGTGCGGGCGCGTGTGACGCATTGTGGGGAATGGGTGTGAACTTGATGTGAGGGGCATCCCCCACAAGCTGCATGGTGATTTGCCCAGCCTCCTCATCGGTGTCCCATTCCTCCCCTTCCTTGACCAGCCGGCCGTCGAGTCCGGCCCAGTCGAGGGTATCTTCATCCTCCGCGCCCGGCGTTTCGGCACGGAAGGTCTCCTCAGCCTTGTTGTCCGAGTCTGGTTTGTCCTTCAGAGGGTCCGGCTCCGCGCGGTCAGGGTGCGCATGAGCTACTTCCTCTTCGACGTTCGGTGAGCACTGCATGCTAGCAGCCTCGGGAGTGGGTGGTTGTGGTGATGATGATGATGATGATGGTGGTGGGGCGAGGGACCCGACATCCTCTTGCGTGGCAAGGGGGCTGACCCTGGGGTTTTGCAGCTCGACGCGGGGACCCATGTCCCGCTCGACGCTGGCGTTTTTCCCGGCGATCCCCTCCTCCTCCACCTCGAGCGAGTGGTCTTCCTCCACGTCCATCCAAAGTCCTGGCCCCACACCTTCAAGGTGCGCACGGGCGTTCGTGTTTATGTTGGTGTCTTCCCCAGGTGTCAAGTCCAGCTCCGAGTGAGCGACTCCTTTGGGGGTGTTGTCGTTCGGGTTACCCAGGTGCCCGAACACTTCTATGAGCGCGTCCCATCGCGCCTTTGCTGTTTTGTGGTGACATATGCAGAGTAGAGTCTTGTCTGCAAGCCTCGAGTTCAGGAGGTGTCGTGCGGCGGCGTCTTCACGTGTCCACTTCTTCAGGGCCTCCCTTTCTGCACTTGTGGGGTTGGCTGCGTCCCTCGGAACAGGACGTGTGGTGGTTCCATTAATGTGATCCCAGCGATTTGTGGCCAGCATGGCCCCTCGGAAAAGTGTGGCGAAGGCAGCCCAGTTGCTGCCATCTTCCTTGAGGTGTGGGACACTTGTGACTGGAGAGGACATGGTGATTTTGAGCTATGCTAGGGCAGGGCCCATAACCTGTAGCAATTCAGTGTTTTAGCGCGATAACAGCTCAATGTCTCCAATTTGCAAGCGAACGCACGCGAGGGGGGGGAACGAACAAGAACCAACTTGATTAGTAAGCTAAGGTGCCTTTACTGTACGTGCTAGCGCTGCGAGCGCTGTCCTAAGTGTCCATGTGATAAGATAAATGACTATCTACTTTATGTTGGCTAAGTGTCCTAGGGGGCCGATTGCCATTTCCGCAACATTACGCTCCATGTCACCTAGTATTCTTGGGTCTACACTGTTCTTGTGGGATAAGACTGGGGCTTGTCTGGTTACAAGAACATCTCGGTAGGATTGCGTGGTGTTTGCGATCTTGTCCACCACAGTGGTGACATTTCCTACTTTGTTGATGAGGTCATTGGTGCCTCCCTTCAGATCCTCTGCCGCCTTCAGAGTTTTCTCCGTGTTCTCCAATGTGACATTTGCCGTGGCAGCTATGCCATTGAGGCGCGCGGCAAGACTGTCGTGGAGTTTGACGAGATCTATCCTGATCTCTTTTTGGATGAGGCTCGCTTTTTCCCTCTGTGTCTCCTCGTTTTCTTCGGAGTCTCTCTTATGCTTTTTGGCCTCCTTTATGTAGCTGAAGACCTCCTCCATGAGTTGGTCTGTTGTGAGCTCGCCATCTAGGGTCTTGTTCAGCGCTACAACAATGGGTTGGAGCAGCCCAATTGTCGTGGTTGTTATTCTGTTTGCTATCAGGTTTGTCTCGTTAGACTGTGTCTCTGGTAACACACTTTTCTTCAACTTCAGCTTTATGGGGGCTATTTTCAATTCGCCTTGCTGGTTCGGGGATTTACTGCTATTGGCAGCTTGCGTGGCTGCTCTGGTGAGTCGGGGGCCACTGCTCAATGGTTTGGGCTGCACTTGGCCCTCCATATCCCCTTTGGGGGGGGGGGTTTGGGAGTTTATGAGACAGTTTTTGGAGTTGGGTATAGTATGAAAGAGTTTGTGGGGGGGTACGGTACGGTGCGTATGTTTTTTGACTCTATTCTAAACTGACTACCACTATCGCTAGGTGGGCGCTTAAATGCGGTGTTGGTGGTTGCCAGAAAAGGAAGTCCCCTATCAGCTACTATCACTCACTAGTCACATTTCAGTCTCCTCGACTCGGAAACTAGTACAAGCCCCAGGCCCATTGTCAATTATTCACACACCACTGCCTCTCATCCATAATGCCATCTGTGAAGAGCTACAATCCGAGAAATCGTGTAGCACGTCGGCGAATCGGAGGAGAGGTGTCGTTTGAAGAATCCCCAGGTGAGTGATAATCTCCGTGTTTTTCTTCAACGATTACTGAGCTTGGTCGGACAGTGACGCACTCCCCACGAGTAACCATCAACTCCCTCCCTGACGAATCCCTTCTGGAGATATTCAAATTATATGTCGATCAAAGTCGCCACGAAGACGCATGGCATACACTGGTGCACGTATGCCGAAAATGGCGATATGTCGTCTTTGCTTCGCCGCGTAGTCTGCATCTCGAACTTCGTTGCACAAACAAAACTCCAGTGAAGAGGGTGCTGGATGTCTGGCCGCCATTACCTATTGTCATCAATGCCTTCATCACCAATTCACGGCGATCGGGTGTGAGAAACCTCATTGCTGCACTCAAGCTGCACGATTTCGTGTGTAGAATCAACATTCTGGGTATTCCAAATTCGCTATTGAAATCTGCGGCGATGAAGAAGCGATTCCCGATGTTGACCAAACTGACGCTTCACTCAAATGAAGAAGATGCACCGGTCATTCCCGATTCATTCCTGGATGGATCTGCCCCACGCCTTCGATCACTCAACCTCAGAGGCATCCCATTTCCATTTCCAGCACTACGGAAACTACTTTTGTCCGCCACCGACCTTGTTACCTGTCGCTTTTTGGACATTCCAAATTCCGGAATCATTTCACCTGATCTAATCACCACAAGCCTGTCCACGTTGCCCAGGCTCAAAAAACTTCTCATTGCTTTTCGATCGCCTCGACCTCGTGCTGACAGAGAACGACGACATCCGTCCCTGTTGAAACGCCTGGTCCTCCCGTCACTCACCGATTTTTCCTTCAAAGGCGATAGCGAGTACTTGGAGGAGATCGTTGGCAGAGTCGATGCTCCTGCACTTGACAAGGTCACGATAACTTTCTTCAATCAACTGGTCTTCGACACACCACTGCTGCGCGACTTCTTCAGTCGCACAGAAGTGTTCCGAGAACTCCATCGAGCAGACGTGACAGTCGCCGCAGACATCAGATTGAGCCTTTTTCGATTAGAAGGGTCGGTAGAGCACCGCACGCTAGACGTGAGGATCTCATCCATGGTGGCAGAGTGGCAGCTTTTCTCTCTGGCACAGTTTTGTAGTTCATCCTTCCCTCACCTCCCCACATTGGAACGCCTCAGCATCCGTGTGTATATCCATCACAGCCTACACCACATGGAGAGTAGTCAATGGTTGGAGCTTTTACACCCATTTGTCACTGTGAGGGATCTGGTGCTACCCTGGCAGTTCCGAGTCGATCATCAAATTGCGAGCGCCCTGGGAGGGCTCACTGGAAACCCAGCAACAGAGGTGTTACCTGCACTCCGACAAATTCTCGTAAATCAATCTGACACAAGACGTATCCGGGAAGCGCTTGCGCCGTTCATCGCCGCGCGACAGCGCTCTGGTCACCCTGTATTTATCCGCCACGTGGCAACAGCCTGAGGAAGGCCATGATAAATACATCAGGAGGTTATGCGCTCTTTTCTTTCCATCACCTTGCCGTTTCGACATTCTGCCTTTATTCACCTCTACTTGATACTTACAGATGCCAGATACGGTGTTTTCCCTGCTACTATTGTGATCTTGTCTCCTTGTACGATATCTCGAAGCTAGGACGAACTGCGGAATTCAGTGATGTAGAGTATTTGTCTCTACGAGTTTACAGAAATAACATCACGTCGACATGGTATTTGTTCATAAAAATCATGATGGGGTTTAGCAGCTGACTTTGTGCATGTGTCCGTGCCCGAACGGCGCTCCATCTACCAGTACCCAGTGCTCAAGCGCTCAAGTCCGATTCCGCGTGGCACTTCCGCTACTAGTATGTGATCTGGCAATCCCGATAACCACTCCTGCGTGGGAGTTCGAGTCGTACTCCCAGCTACTAGTATTAGTACTGCTAGCACTAGGCAGGTACATATTGGATAGGCGGTGTGAAGTACATCTTTCGTGTCAACATTTCCTGTGTCGAATAATTTGTGATCCACACATCCACGGTGTACCGGTGTACCTCTTGATAGTGTCTTACTTGCCACATATCTCAAGCGACTTTCATTCTTCGTGCTTAGCGCAGACAGATTTGGGCCTTCCTCTCAGCCTCTCTACGGCAATCGCACAATGTGCCGGGCGCGGACAGATAATGATACGTTCGCAATGATCGGCCTCTCACCATGAATCCATCGGTTCGCAACATTGCTCCCGATGTACTTACAGACAGTATGTTGCACCGTTCTATGTGTCATGCTATGCGTTGTTTCCACCATCGATGCAGGCGACTTTTGACTTCCATGGATGCGCTCTCTCCAACGCTGGTGACACAATATACTCGCCATGAAAGAATAAGATAAGTTCCTGGTGAGAGACGACTTCCCGCAACATTGAATAGTACTACCCTTAAATGAATCGAATTGAGTAGCACGCAGAAACGAGGAAACGTTTGCTAGATGAGGCAACGGGGACAAGAACAGGATCTAGCTAGACCAGCACGGGGTCCCGCTAATCAAACTACGTGATGGCATGGACATTCATAAAATGAGAGAGATAATGTACATACATTCAGAAAATCTATTTGCCGTCTAAAGTCCTCAGAAGAGGTAATTGAGCGTATATACAACCAATCCAGTCATGGTGAAAGGCATCAGAATGTATTGCGGGATCAAGAACGCTGAAAAGTGTTCCGCGGAGCCAGTAGGCGAGTAGATTTGCGTGAGGTACACCTACGGACGCTAATGAGTTCATGCCAAAAAACTAACGCCAAAGGCCCGCTCACCTGAGTGGTAGCCGACGGCAGACCCGAGAAAAGGCTGTACGCAGATCCATACGTCAGTAGCGGCGCGTGGATCGAGGGCAAAGGACACGCACAAGCATACAAACTGCAAAACCTTATCCTCGCGATCCACAAACCCAGCATGCACGAACCATCGCGTGATCCCAACGCCAAGCAGAGGCGAGACGACCATCCTCGCCAGGGCAAGCGCAGTAATCGCGCCGTGCGGGAACGTCTCGCCCGAGCGCAAGCGAAGGCAAGCGAGCGCGCTGCCCAGACAGATCAACCCGATCGGGACGCTCGCCGCGCCGACAAAGTCGGCCGTGTCGAGGACGAAGGCCAGCGGCGGCTGCCCATCCGGCGCGACGGGCCGGAAACTCGGCTGGAAGCTGCCCGACGGGGCTAGGAAGAGCGCTTTGAGCGGATCTACGAGCGCGGTCACGAGAGAAACGGCGATCACGATCGGGATGGGCTTGAGTAACTCGGTCAAAAAGTGCCGCAAGCGAGAATAGAGTCGCCACGAGGGACGATGGTCTGCCGCGGCATGACCATGACTTTCTATGTTTTCGTCGCTAGTGGTTGACGGTAGTGTGGAGGTGAGCGTTTTCTGACTGATGATTGAATTGCTCCTTATGCTGCCGTTGGGGGAAATGGTGGTTTTTTCTTCGACGTCGTTTCCTGCTTCAGTGTCGCACTCTCGATCAGAATGTCTAAAGAGACGCGAAAGACGCGAGGCCTTCGCAGCCAGTCTGCGCCGTCGAAGGTACATTCTTTCTCGAAGTTCTTCTGAATCAACATCTGGGCCCTCAAAGTCGTTGGAAATGAGAAGGTAGCCTCCGAGCGGGAAGAGGGTAATCTTAGCGGCGTCAGCTCGACGGATAACGCGAGTCAGAAATAGAAAACACACCAAAAAGATGAGAATAAACATCGATATGTACGCAATGGCAAGATTTTCGTCATCGACGCCGGTGAACGGAGCAGAGGCCATAATTCCCATTGCAATGGCCGTCGCTGAGCGCAAATTCTGTTGAGCCTGGAGAGATATTGGTAGGAGGCACGCACGTATGTCACCAAAGTTTCCCCAACCACCAGCGGCGAGTATCCCGTACCTGAATCGATGGGGCACCCAGAAGAACCACCTAATAATCCAAGCCATCGCCACTCCAACCAACCCGTAAACCAGACCGATGACAGTCAACGGCGCAAGCGAACCGATATTCTGCGAAGTGAATGCAGGAACGATGCGTGAGAACATGAGGCATGGCATGGCAACGTTCTGTCAAAGTCCAGTCAGCCATCGCGAGTACACATCATACATATAGGGCTCGACTCCGCACCAGTACGATCTGAGCACCGCCGCGTGCGGCTTCGGTTGGGAAGAGGTTGGCCTTGGTCAACACGAACCCTGCGCCGACATTCAGAAACCTAAAGAGTAGGATCAGTGAGCCGACGGTGGGTAAATGTACTTCGAATAGGTTGATACAGACGTTCGTATCAACGGTCGAATTGAGATCCATATGAGAGCACTCGTCGAGACCATGATCAAGTCAAAAATGGTGGCGTAGTGAAGAGTCTATAACCGCGACAAAGCTCGATCACCTTGATCGTCTCTCATCGTGGTATTTGTATACCTGTATGCTCCAAGGTTCAGGTACCCGAAGACTCAGAGAAAAAAAAGAAGGAAATACCGTATGACAGAGGATCTGCCCCCGCGGGCACAAGCCGTGTAATTGTTCCTGAAGCCGACGGACCCATTTCGAGTTTGTGGGGGGCTGGACTATCGCGCAAATAGGCGCAGTATGAGGTCATAGCGCACGTAAAATAGGCAGAGTGGAAGAGGTTGGTGACACCAGACAAAGCAGAATTCAGGGCAACTCGGTGGACGGTGAACACATCATGAGTCCAGTTATGGTGCACCGACCGGGCCGGTCATTAAACGTAATATTAAACAGCGAGCTGTCACGTACGTTTCATTTTTTTTTCGCATTTTCGCCAGATAACAGAAAGAGGTAGTAGATAAGGTCCTTCGTTTTTCCATCACCGTGACAGAGCACGCTTGCGTGCTGCGCATCAAAATGAGTGTGTGATCTCTGTTCGTGCGTGCGCCCCCATATTACATCTAGGGTGTGTTTACCTTTTTTTTTTACCCGTGATTTTGTTTTTCACCGAGTTACCGACGAAGGTTTTAGTTACTGGAGGTTCCATAGATCACGAGTTGCCCCTGTGGCTGTGCGTCTTTGCGCCCTTCCGTCGACCGTCCACCCAAAAAAAATTGAAGGGTGGAGAAGCTTCGAAGTTTGAAGGGAAGCGACAACGACATGTACGGCACAAGGACGGCGCAGTGACGCAAGGCGCACCGCGTCAATGTTCTGCGAAGAAAACACATTATCAATGCATCGTATGGCATCATCATCATATGCCCACTCGCGTCAAGTTCTTCCCACAAACCCTCTTTCGTTTGTCGGTGCTTGTCTTGTACACCTGTCATGATTTCTAGCACCGAACGGCGATAAGCCAAGCTCGTTGTCGGGGTTGGGTGGAGAGCCCGTCTAATTGTGTCCGAGTCCGAGTCACCTCGTCACCAGCCCCAAGACGACCACATTCGGTTATGTGTGGGGTGCTCGCGTTCAGAGTGTAACCGCAACTCTGGTTCTCGTGCAGCCCCTGACTATTCTCCTCCATGCAGATCCATCCAGTCCAGCTACTATCACGTTTTAGGAGTTTCAAACTTTTGACCAAAATGTGAATAAAAGAACATCAGGGACACCTTTTGCTAATCAGTCTTTTGGAGTTGGTGCCATATCATCTGGAAAATGTATTATCATGCTAAGCTTAGGGATCAGTGGATGTGGTGTTGTGTCAGAATGAAATTGGTCGAAAATTTGGGAGTTTCAAAATTTCTGTCACAAATAGTAATGCTGCCTCACATGGCAAATTCTATTTCCGTCACGAATAGTTACACCACCTCACATGGCAAATTCTATCTCCGTGTGTCATGCTGAGTTGTGGACTTTAAATTATGATCAACCAAATCACACTTGTCACGCTCAAACACTCAAACCTCTGTATCTTCTGTCCCATTGCTTGGAATACTCTGGAATTGAATATAAGGCTTCTCATACATGTTCTCATGATGTGTGCAAGTTTTAGTAACAATATGCTGTGTGGTACTAAAACCCGGAGCCACTTAAATATGTTTGTTCATTTTTTCGGTAATGTTGCCTATATCGCAACACATCCATAGCATAACTCCCTCTATTTCTTCCATGAAGTGGATTACAAGAGGTTATAGCTAAGTTATCTCACCAAAGATCAGATGTTGTATGTCCAAGATCTCTTAATAAAATGCATTTTGAAACTCCCAACCATTTTGAAAGCCATAACACGTGATAGTACTGCTCACTCCCTCAGAACTCAGAAAAAAACGTGATGATCGTCTTTCCGGCCTTGTTTGAATTCCCAGGTCTGGTCTGGGACCAAGGGACCAAACCGGTCTCCAACTCGTACGCCGGTCTACCGGATCTTTATCGGATCACGCGGCGGTGAACTGGGCATAATACATCCAGTAACGGATGAAAGTTCGTCGGTCGGCGGTTGGCGGCAAAAGCTAGCATCCTGGCAGTATTCAGGGCGCAGGAATATGCAAAAGGCGTGCTTCCGAGTCCTTTCCTACGGGTGCGCACCGATCGTGCGGATTTCCAATTATTGCCCGATTACAGTATGTTGTTGTAGTTCTGATGGTTACATGCATTATGTGCGATGCCTGTGTATGTGTCCTAACAATTCAGCGGGAATATGAAAGTGTGCTTGCCGTTTCGATATCCCAACAGATCCACCACACGTGTGCAATTACTACTAAAAACAAGAAAGAAGAAAAGCCTGAGATAAATACTCTGTGGGAATAAATCTGTGTGTGTATGTGTATGCAGCATCGTCAACCTGTCTCCCCCGTCTCGTCAATTATATATACTGTAGTAACTACGACTGCCCACCAACAGCGAACGCCGCGCCAATCGCACGCTGCACCTCCTCCGGCGTCATCCTCAAAGCCGCCTTCTCGTCCAACAGCATCTTGCTTTTCCCTATCGCCAGAGGCACGATACATGCGTACTCACCCGGCCACACACCCTCATCTGCGTTACAGTCCTCACTGGCGCGAATCGAATCCGCATCCGTCTCTCCTCCACCACCACGTACAGGCGACGATGAAGTCGGCAGTGCCAACGATACAGTGGCAGTGGCAGGAGGTGATGATGCCCCATCCAGACGGCGGCGCCTCCCGTTCTTCGTCGCGCGCTGCTTTCTCTTCCGCCCCGATAATAACAACGGTTCCTCGCTACCGGCAAACATGCGGACGCGTCCAGCAGCGCGCTTGCGCTTGCGTTGTCGTTTGCCCTTCTTCCGCGACGGTTGTTGCTGCTGCTGATCCTCTGGATCCGGGATCGACACGAGACGCCCCCAAGACTTGAGCCGTTTGCCAATGTACATGTACCGACGACGTCCTTTGTGCTGTGACGCAGGAAGAGAAGGTGTGTCCTCGAGGGGTGTAGAAAGCTGAACAGGCGGCACGGTCCGTGCCGTCGCTTTGTCTCCTGGCTGCTCGTCCGTGAGGGTATTTTGAGTTCCCGATGCCAACGTGGACGTAACCTCCAACGTCGCAGACGCCGCTCGTGGCTCCGGCTCCGAGATTCTAACCGCATCCCGCGGCAGGGTTCCCTGCCAACATTGTGATTGTGGTGGCGACGACGAGTTGTCGGCGGTCATCGCGGAGGCAGGGGCAGCAGGACATCTTCCCCACCTGCGCCATCCTCCATTTCGTTCAGGTATGTAAGCCTCTCCGCGCGCACGCGAGCAAGCAGTGCAATTGCAAAAATCGCAACAACACGGACACGAAAACGAAGTGGCGAACTCGTCGAACATCAATTCTGGATATCTAAAAAAACCCGCGCCTCAGTCCACAGCGTCCGCTCCTCAAAAAAGGGAAAGAACCGTACCGCTTTTCGATGCACAGATCGCAATACAGCTTGCGGCACTGCACGCCCGTCGACTCCCTGATAAGCGTACAACGCATCTTCGGCCGTTTGGTCTTGCGCCGACAATGATGGCAGAACGTCGCCTCGCCCATCAACACCCGCAAACGGA
The DNA here is from genome assembly GCA_003316565.1 of Russula foetens. NCBI lineage: Eukaryota > Fungi > Basidiomycota > Agaricomycetes > Russulales > Russulaceae > Russula > Russula foetens. Next base: position 15,514 of record QFFA01000212.1, read on the forward strand.
CCGACGCCGATGCCGACGCGAGCGCAGAGACAGAAGCTTCCGACGGCGACAGATAAGAAGGAGTGGAGCGTCGAGTCACGCCAGCGTCGAGGCATTGCTCAACATGATCATCATCAGCGGCCCCGTCGGTGTTCTCAGAATCCTCATTTTCATCCGCGAGCGCCTTAGGCCTGCTCTTCCTCCGACTCCAAACAGCCTCGTCGGTGTCCTCCAAACCCTCATTTTCATCCGCGAGCGCCTTGCGCCAGCTCTTCCTCCGAATTCGCACATCACCCGCGCCGATGCGGCCAGCGCCCACGACAGTCCTGGCCCCATTAGCCAACGGCACAAAGTCACGGTCCATCACGTCCGCCTCCGCACCGCCGCAAAGCTTTTCTTTGCGTACGTCGATGGCAGCAGGCGCCATGAACAATTTGCGTGGGCTCCCGGCACCAGGGCTGGCACCGAAGCCAGCGCAACCGCCGAGCACGGAGGGGTCGATCGTACCGTCGCCGACATATTCGTCTCCGTCTCCAGTGACCACGTCAGTACTGGGACCAGCGGCACCCCAGCCGATCCATCCAGCGCCATCACCGACATAGGGGTTCACCGAGGCAGGTATAACGTCCATCCCAAGGCCAAAGCCAAAGCCATCGCTGGACGCCTCTGTGTCCGCGTCTGCGCTCAGGCTAGCAGGCCCCGGACCATCGTCGTGTTCGGATAACGCAAAGCCCAACATTGGGCCATCTGGGTGGGTGGAGCTGGAGATGCGCAGGGCGTGAGAGGGAACGCCTGCTGTCCGGACCGCATCTTGCCGTTCTTGTTGCTGTTGTTCTACGTCCCCTATGTCCATAGGGACGACGATATCCAGACCAATATCTAGAGGAGGATGATGCAGATCAGTATTTGTGGAAGTGATCGCGGTGGTAGTGGGAATGGCGCATAAGCCGCTATCCATAGGGGTGGCAGCGGCAGCGGGAGTTTCGAGGAGACCGTGTGCGCTTGTCGCGGCCTCCTCACCGTGAAAACCCTGCAGGGACCCATTTTGTCGCGGTTGTGCCCCAGCTCCGGAGTGTGAATCTGGAGGATCGGGCGAGGCGGGCAGATTTGTAAGCGCGCGTGGGGCTATCACAATGCCTGTGGGTGAGGGCACGGGGAGGATCGTCAGCGGGTGCCCAGACAGCGTGTTGTTGTCCGGTGGCGGTGGTGTGGCTGGTGGTGACTGTGGAGGCGGCGTCGGCGTCGGCGAGGGTGGGGGTACATGGACACGGGACGGCATCGGCACGCGGCGGTATTGGCTGATGATGCGACGACGTTTCGGCCGCAGTCCGGGAGGACCAGCAGGTTTCGAGAGTGGCTTGCGCCTCGGGGAACGTCTCACCTCCTGCTGCGGTGGGTCGTCGAGAATTTCAATATCCCCATCACCGTCATCCTCGGAGCCACGCACGTCCGCGTCATCTCCTCTCCGACTCACCCGCCGTCGCTTCTTCTGTGGCCTAGAAGGTGTCTCCGGTTGGCGCTTTTCGTTCCGTCGGTGCGGGGCAGGTGGTGTGCGGTCATTGTCCGGGTTCGTTTTGACTACTCGCGGGCGCCCGCGAGGGCGTTTCGCTGCCGGGGGCGGGACGACAATTTCCACGCTCACGCTCATGTTGTCAACGCCCGCACGCGTGCTTTTCCGTGAGTAGAGCGTACTTCCGGTTGTCTCTGTGGGAGCCACATTGGGATTAGTCGAGTTGTGCGCAAACGCCGCGCTCAACGCGTGGACGAGGGTTGCCGAACTCTGATTTCGAGCCTCATCCTCCTCGTCCGCGTCCTCGTCATCGTCCACCACTTCTATCGTCTCCATGGGACCCACGGGCTCCACCGCCTTCCGCTTTCCTACCGTTTTTCTCCTTCCCCTCGCAGTTTGCGTGTCCGTATGCCCCGAACCGGACGCGTTATTCGCAAACGCGTCTTGAAGCGCGGCGGCGAGCGCTGTGGAGCCAGAGTTATCTCCCGCGCGTACTTGGGCTTTGACAGCGTCTGAGCGCTCGCGCTTGCTGTCTAATTCTTCAAGCGGCACGTAGTCTGACTTGCGCACGCCGGATGGGAGGGACGGTACGAGGACATACGCCATGAGCTGTCGTCCTTGTTTATCCTTGGGCTTGTTGCGCGTACTGCGCCGCGGAGGACGCGAAGGTGGTGGCGAGGGTGAGGAAGAAGATGAAGACGACGTGATGGAGATAACGTCTGGAGGCTCGGGAGGGGGAGGGCGAGATGACGACTGGCTTTCTGTTGGGGAGGGAAGGAATAAGGGAGTTTTTGATGAGCGCTCTTGGGGAACACGGGAGGATCGCGACGATGACGGATAACTGGTGGCGGCCAAGGGTGGTTCTGGACTCTATCACACGATGTATGCGTACACACAGGTATAAAAAGAGGAGGGCGCGAAGAGACAGACACACCTGATGAGACGGGCGGTCCTGATCGAGAGGCGGATCGACAGTAAGCGAACTTTGAATGCCACCAATAGGAGATTGACTTGGGTCGCGGGGCGAATCTCTTGGCCTTTCCTCCTCGTGCGCCATTACGTATTCGTTCCCTCCATGCGTTTCTAGCTCACCGGGAACTGCCAACCTATCGGCATGCACGGGTTCCACATCTGGAGTCTCCTTGGCGGCAAGATGGGGTGGCGATGATGATGATGACTTTGCGATCTGCGCCCGTGGAGCAAACGGGGAAGGAGATACGGACGCCGAGCTTGACGCGATCGCGATGGGCGCAGGTGGGGGCTGTGGCCGTGGCAGCAGTAGCCGTGGCGGAGCTGGTGGTGGTGGGGGTTGTATTGGTGGAGCGGGAACTATTGTCGAGTACCGCTGTGACGCGGCAAGGACGGACGGCGATCTTGACTTTTTAGCGCCGCGGGGGAGAGCGGGAAAAATGTGAAAAAATGAAAAAAAAGGTGAGCAACAGTAGCGGACTGGTTGAGTTATAAACACACCTGAAGGACATCCACCGCTCTCATCTCCCCTCGTCCGGACGCGTCTTTGCCCTTTTCTGCGGCCGACGACCACGCGGCGGGGTCATCCGGGTCAAGCGTGATATCGGCCATAATCTCGCGCTCTTGAGGCGATAGAACGTCGTCAGAGTCCTGTCCGTTCGAAGGGAAGAGAGTAGTGTTGGATGGTGGCAGGCCAAAGGGTGCCGTCGAGGAGCCGCCGTGCGAGGCAGAGGAAGGATGTGGATGCGCATCAACTGTGTGATCAACCTGCACAAGTGAGCGCGTGTTTTTGATCAGCGCGAATTCAAAAGGGGTAAGCATATATGAGAGAGATTGTGAACCTGGTGGTGACGATCGTTGGTCTGAGGGTGTTTGTGGTATAGATCGTATATGGACTGGGTGTGAGCGTGCTGGTCGTTTAGCGATAAGGGAAGAGGGTTGGGATCGGATTGGAGAGGGTCTAGCATCTGAGGGACGTGGTCTCGGAAGAGATTGACAGTGTTCGATACGGACGATGAGGGTGGTTCCGAAGGGGATCGGGAGTCGGGCGCGGATAGGGAACCGTCCCAATTTGCGAGTTCAGAGTAAGACTGCATAAATGTGATGTGATGGCCAAAGTGAGCCAGCCCACGGAAACGGAAACACGGGAAACGGACAAAGCAAAGTCAGCCACAAGCGTGTCATATTATGTAATCATGCCACTACACTACTACGACCACCACTTTGCTTTCTTCTTTGCCGACTTGGTACGCAGAGACTTGCAACCTTCCACTCGAATCGATCAAGAACTGTACCTCGATCGACGGACGGACTCCTGACACCCGCACGCTCAGCCCACCAAAGTAGGCCTCCTTCGACATCGTCTTTTCCTTCTCCTCAATCTCCTCCTCTTCCGCTTCTTCCTCGTCCTCCTCATCTTCTTCGTCCTTTGGTGGCTTCACCTTCTCGATCTTCACGCCCTCCTTCACCTCCCACACTTCCAGCCCAACCACTTTATCTCCACCTTCTTCACCCAAGTCGACCTCCAACGAGTATGTGCGCCGCGCAGGGACGGTCGTCTCAGCCTGAATCCCTCCAACCCACCGCCCACCGAGCCCTTGCGTTCCTTCTCCGGCTGCATCAGGGAACAACACGCCGATCGTGCGTCCAGTGGCCCGAACGCCAACGAGCTCGTTACCCCGCTCAAACGCCTTGCGAATCCGCTCGTCCGCGCCATTCTCGATTTCACCCAACAGACGCGCTTGGAGCGCCGCACCGCGAGCGAGCAGCGTCGTCGGATCACCGATCCCACCGCCCGCGACGGTACCCGTAGTGAATGGCGTCGCCGCGTCGTCGTGCAGGTGCACCGCGAGCGCAGCGTCCAGCCCAGGCAAGCACGCGCTCCCACCCGCATACACCACCTCGTCCACCTGGATCCAGTCCATCCCCGCGCGTTGTAAAAGCTCGCCCGCCCGAGAGACGACCTCGGCATATATCGGCGCCGCTTCCATGTCGAATCGCAGTCGGTTGATGCTCCCGGTGTAATCCAGTCCGTCCTTGAGCGACTCGACAGCGCACGTCGCCGCGCTCCCACCCACACCCGCAACGGACGCCGCGATCGTCCGCTTGGTGTGCAGCAGCGCGAGCCGCAGACGCGCCTCGGCCCGCAAATCCAACGTCTCGCTCGCAGGCGCCACTTTGAGCGGCACGCTCGTCTTTTTCGTAAAGTCCTTTGCGAAGAACCTGAGCAGCCGATCGTCGATCGCGTCCCCGCCGATATCGGGATGGTACGCTGGCGGCGTGAGGTGGTGGAACAGGCCCTGGCGCACGGCCAGGAGAGACAAGGACAGGGACGACGTGCCGAGGTCGACCACGAGCTGCGTGCGATCCGGGCCCACGGACGACTCGGTCTCGCTCACGTTGACAGCCGCACACAACGCCGCCGCACCGGCATCCTCCAGCAGCTGCAACACGCGGATGCCCGCCGCTTCAGCAGCCTCGTGCAGAGCGTCCAGCTGCGCATGCTCGAACCAACCGGGCGCGGTGATCACCGCCCCGTCGACGTCCTTGCCCAGAAACGCCTCGGCAGACTGCAGGAGTGAGCGGAGGAAGAGGGTCGTCGCGTCCGCCGGCGTGAGCACGCGCTCGGCGGGGATGGGCTCCGAGCGCGGCGTCGCGACCTGGGACGCAGCCGGCGTATTCGTCCTTGTCGTCAGCGCCGAGGCGGCGGGCGAGAGTGGGGACGGCGCCGGATGCAGGACCTTCACCCTGTATGCTGGCGTGTCGGGAAGTTCTGGGTGTTGGATGACCGGCGCGGAGGATGTCGGGCGGTCTTTTGGGAGATCGGAGAACCTTTAGTTCAACGGTTTGCGCGCCAGTTGGTAAGGTGACATGAACGAAAGGCAACACACGCACTTTTTACCGAGCAAGTTGCGAAAGCCGATGATGGTGTTTGCGCCATTTTTCACGAGTTGTTGTTTTGCTTCATTCCCGATGTACTGTCATATGTCATGTCATTTGACTTTGCGCGTAAAATGATGAGCGGGAGGAGGAGAAACTTGCCATTTCCTCGCCATGAAACGAGATCGCGCAGGCGATCTGTCGTTCGCCATCCTCGTTCGCGATACATTCTGCCAGACCCTCCTGCAAAACGGGTAAAAAAAACATCCAGATTGTCCCAAAAGAATAATAATAATAAATAAAACAAAAAAAAGGGGGAGGCGGGTGAGAGGGAAAACGACACGTACTTTTGTGAGAACCGCGATGGATGCAAAGGAATTCCCAAAGTTGATTCCGATGACGGTCTGCGATGGTGGTATTTCTATTGGGGCTTGGGCGCTTCCGTTTGGAATGATTTGAGGCCCGTTTACATACATCTTGTATGGGGGGAGGTTTCTAGTCGTTCGGAGGGGGGTATGTGGGTGTTTGCAGCCCAAAGTGCCGCGTGCAGGAGGGAAAAATCTACCGGTATCAACGGCGGATGCCGACGAGGCACTAATCAGATAAACACAACGATCCATGATCGATCTATCAACGTATGCTCATCCGTGACAAATTTACATGCTATGGACTACAGCCTATAATATGAGGTTTTGCGTCATGGGCAGTGCAAACCCTCTGCTTTAATGCCTTTGTCTGGCCACCACTTACCACCGCATCGTGGAGTTGGAGAGCCAAAGCGATGAAGGCGACGCACGCAGCACGACAGAGAGATCGTTCACTCTCAGGCCATTGCACCATTTCCACGTGAAGTTGCATCAAGCCGCAGTTCCATTCATGTCACCCATTTCTAGTTAATCTAAACCGTGAGTCCTCAGGCCGAAATCTATAGCGGTAAGAAAGCTATGCGGACGTGTTCGAAGCCATAGCCACACGAGGAGAGGCATTGATCGCGGCGGTGGTACTCGTGGAGATCAAGGGAGCCATTCGCAAGGTGATGTGGTGATACAAGAGAGTGATGTAGATTTTGCTCTTGATAACTTGCCTTTTCCTAACGTCCAGTCCTTCTGACCATCATGCAATTTCATCGTGGATGTAGGCCGCAGAGATACGAGCGATATCGCCAGGGAATACGTATTTTGCAAACATATTAAGCTCCTCACACTTTAAAGTTTGGAGTGAAATAGAGTCTTCCATTGACTTGTCATCTATCCCAATGTCAGTTAGTACAACGACTATGAACCACCAGCTGACGTACATGTTGTGCGACACATTTTTTGCTCCGATGCATCCTGCTTTTCGTGAAATCAATTAAAAGAAACTTGCCATCATCAGTTCGGACAATATTCCGAGGCTCAAGATCACCATGCGCTATTCCGACATTGCGAAGGTCGTACACCAGCTTGATATGCCTTTTCCATGGCAATGTAAACTTCGAACTCATTACGCAACCGCTCTCGAGCTTCTATGTCGAAGGGACGAAGCATCTCAACAACTTTGACAGCAAACGGTTTTTCGAGATTGTCGAAATGGCACTTCCACACAGTGCCGGTCGACCCATGACTTATACAGCGGGTCAACCAGAGACGTTGTTTGCCATTGTGAGA
>QFFA01000216.1:0-47626 GCA_003316565.1 Russula foetens
CCAATCGAACGTCCAGCCACCTCGAAAGAGGTGTAGGGGCCAGGCAGCGGGGAAGGGAGGCGAAAGGGAGGGGGAGAACCCACTGAGTCCAGCCCCCACGCCGAGACCGGCGACCCTACCCAGGAGAGCCCAGACACCGCCACGTCACTAGCCAATGCTCCTCCCGAAGGAGGGTCCCCAGCGCTAACACTAGGGACGTCGACAGGCGACGGGGGGCCAGACCCACGGGCACGGCCGGGGCACAAGGCAGAAAGGGGCGATAAAGAGGACAGGGACCGGTCCAGACCGTTGAGCGCCATGGCGTCGACTGCCTCCACCCCAAGGGGAGGCTGGTCCGGGCCGGGATCCCGGGGCTTACGAGACCGCTTACGCGGCCTCCTCGCAGGAGGAGGGGGGGTGAAAAAGGTCGCCGTCGACTGACGGATCCCATTAAGCGTCTCAAGAATAAAAACGTACATCACCCGCTTAACCTTGGCAGCGGGGATGAGGGGGGTAGAGGGGATGAGCTTGAAGGCCGACCGCACGAGGTGCAGGTGAGCCTCGGGCTTGAGCTCCACCCAGACGATGAAGCCGGGTTCGTCCTTTTGAGCGGACATCACCAACGAAATGAGCCAGTCCCTATCGAGGAACCAGCGAGCATGGAGGTGATTGAGGAGGTCGAACACGGAGGGGTTGCGAGAGAGCGGCATAGTGGACGAGGAAAATGAGGGGAGGGGTGAATAAATCCAACAACCCTGTGCCCAGTGGTGGTGGTAGCGGAAAGAGAAGGATGATGCATAACATCCGGGTTGCCCCAAAGCCCACAAAGTAAGCATCAAACCATCCTTCTCCATCTGATAATCTGACTGGACGATATAAGCCACCAATGAGGTAGATACTAAGCACTTCAGAGAATCCGATCTGCTCTTCCCTCCCCATAACATTCGCATAGTTCATAACTTGGTCACCCCTATTGGCCAAGTTACATTCGATGTAGGTTATACTTGATTGTAAGTGTTTTTGTCTTTCGTAGCATACCACTACCAACACACATTCTATCAGCAAGTGAGTCCATTCCCAACCCAGCCTTATTTCTCGCATACAAAGTGGACATTTGCCCCATTCAAACCAAGGTGTCTTGCCACTGCGCTTGATACGTTGCCAAGCTCCTTCAACCGTAGGGAAAGCCCTAGTTCGGATCATACTTAGCCATCACACCCCTTCAGCCAGATCAGGTCGATTCATAGCCTCCTATAAAAACCCCCGTATAGTTCCAAGACTGAAGCAATCGTAGAACTGGTTAAAACCCTTAGAAGTATTGCTACTCATCATTCGTTCAAGGACCGTGTCACAAACCAGAGATATCTTCGCCACCTCACCATGTGTCCTTCCCTATAGGATCAACCTACCTCTATCCATAGTTAGTCTTTCTGCTGGGAAGTCCCATTCCGCTTCAACTAGCTCCCCATTTTGGGGACGAATCAGTGGATCCTCTAACGGAAAGTTAGGAGGATCCCCTTCCGACATCTGTCCAAGGAATGCTGCTCTTAACCCACAAAGTGTTTCTGATGTATAGTTATTAGACCATACACTCATTTCAAACACTTTCCCAAGTTGCGCCCAAGGTCATAAGGGTGCTGCATGATTGGCATGATAAACCAATCTCAGGGTACCATCCCTTTCATTCACTGTTACCATCCTGTTATACTTCAACATATCGTTTGACAACTCCCTTAGCCACTTCCGGGATAGGGTCACCCAAGTATGAGATGTTCCTAAGTCTGTAGGTGGGGAGTCATACAAGTCTTGCAGCCAGTCACGAAGACTACCATCTGTATGAGCTTCAAGTTTGTAGTTCAATCAAGCCCTTAGTGCACACATTTCCTGGTGTACCAGAGGGAAACCCAACTCGAAGCATATAGTGAATGCATCTATCAATGTGTTCTTACTTTGAAGACCTATAATCCACTTTGCCGCAATGTTAATCACTCACTGCATGGGTTCCACATGTATGGCTTGAAATCCAATCAACTCTGATCCATATAGCATCTTAGAGTAGACTAGATTTCTAACCATAGCTGTTTTTATCGTTATAGGATCTGTTAGGAAAGGCCGAAGAGAATGGAGAATTTTCATTCCCTTCTCTAACTCCATTGACCTTCTACCTGAGATAATTCTATGAGGATCACCAAGTCATGTGTCTATAGTGATACCCAAGTATTTGTACTTCTTCACTGTAGGGATTACTCCCTCAGTTGTAGTGTAAATAAAGTGGTCATGTTGGAACTCTAGTTTCATCACATCCTGTTCTTCCCTATCATCGTCTTCAACTGAAGAGTTGTCAGATGAATCAAGGTCAAGGACCCAGCATTGTCTCTTTCGTTTCCGTCCATTCACTTTGCCTGGCCACATTATTACACCGCACTTATCCCTTCCCAGTTCCATGCCCATATCTTTCCCCCAATCCCGTACACTGTACACCATCCAACATGTCTTGGATCCCCTCTCGTTGTTTCTCCAAGCCAATAACATTGTTGGCATACATCAACCCCTTGCATATCCCAGCCCCTCCACTGGTGCCAACACCATTGGAAGAGGACTGCTCCAAGCAAGAGTTAATATAAATGATAAAAAGGACTGGGGACAGAGGATCGCCTTGTTTTGCACCCCGTGTAGGGAAGAAGGACTCTGAGACTGCATCCCCTGCTCAGACCTCATATCTAGTTTCTCTATACATAGTTTTCACCAGTTCAAGAAAGATCCCTCTAATACTGGAATTCTCTAGAATGCGGAACAGAAGTCCATAATAGACTCTGTCATATGCCTTCTTAAAATCAATGAAAGCTCCATAGGTAAACTTTCCTTTAATCCAACATCTCCATACAATTTCAGCCAGTGCAATGGCTTGAGCCACAGCTTCTTCTCATTTCCGAAAGCCGCTCTGTTCTTTAGAGATGAGGCCTGCTTCCTCACTGGCTCTACTAAGGCGGGTGGCCATAAGACTCAATAGCACTTTAAAAGCACAACTAATGAGGCTAATCCTGCAATAGTTATTTACATCATGTGTATTCCCACCCTTAAAAAGGTTGACAATTTGTACTTCCGACCACTGCTTCAGTATACAACCCATGCACCATACATTATATATTAGGGGATAGAAAGCTTTGCCCATTAGTATCAGTGGTTCCCAAGGTAGTTTTTCTGCAGGTAGATCTATACAAACATTATCCGGGCGCTGAAATCCTGGGTTTTCCAACTCTACTTGCTTCATACATTCTTCTGACACCATCAATTTGAGGATGTTGATATATACCCCATCCTTACCAGGGGCCATATTACGGTTAGCCTCCCTGATACAACATAGAAGTTCAGGCCATGATGGCAATCTGTTAAGCTCAGACAGTTCTGCTCTTCTATGTCCAATCTCTATTGTTTCCCAAAAAGCATCATTACCAACTTGTCCATCTGGATCATATATTAACAGATCCTTGTAATGTGTCTTCATTACTACCACAATTTCTCATGCACTATACTTAATAACCCCATCTTTCCCTTTTACCGGGTTCAACATAAAGTTACTAGGTTCTCATTGTAATTGGAGATTTAGATGATTCCACACATTCTTATGATCATGGGCTATAAAATCATCTGAAACCTGGGCATAAAACTCTTGTTTCTGTCAAATCTCCCATTCTTTCTTTGCCTTCTTTAGACATTTTTGAATATGAGCTAGTTTCACAATGGTAAGTTCTTTCACCTCTATACCCATTTTACGTGCTTTTTCCACTTCTCTACAGTACCACTGTTCCACCCAAATAAGAGCTTTTATTTTTTGTGGGTAATATGATCTAGCCATAGGACGACAATCCTCTTTAACTTTATGCTTCTGACATGCTGTATCAAAGGTTTTGGTAAAGGCTTGCTATTGGTCTGACACCAACATCTGGGCCTCTCCTCTTTCTACTTCCTCCCCAAGGAAACCCTCGGGTCCGTATAACATTGTCATCATCCTTAACTATGAGTTGTTATTAACAACCATATCCCCACACAACCGAATCATCTTGTTGTCGAACTTTACCCAGTTGGGTTCAGCCCTAGCAGAAAGAAGTTGCTTCCTAGGGCAAATTACTACCGGTCGATGATCGCTCGCATTATAGTTCCGACAGACCCATGCACACTTAAATTCATTGGAATATTTGAAGTCAAGCAAGATGTGGTCTAATCCTTGTCTCTGTCCTCGAACAGGGAACCTAGTATAGACCAAACCTACTATAGGTGCAATGGTAAGGGGGTTTTCCTCCTTCCAGATATTAAGGTGTTTCTATACCCTTTCTCCGTCTTCATTAAAGTCACCTAAGACCACAAAGTGACTGTCAGAGTCTTTTTCAATTGCATCGTTTATGATATGTTTCACCATGTTCAGGCAATCACCCCATTCATGGCAAAAGTTCCCTCCAGATTTGAGATACACATTAATAATATGTGTAGGGCCTGACTAGCCCACATAACCAAAAACCTTGACATGAACCAACCAACTTAGTTCATGGGGCACTTCATAAGCACTAAGCTTGTAGCATCCTTCTTGTTCCTCTACCACCACCTCTGGGTTCAGGGTTGTTGATTTTATCACCTCTGCCCTCCCTTTCCTCGCTCACAATGCCGCTCTCCCGCGATCCCTCTGTGTTCGATCTCCTCAACCATCTTCATGCCTGCTGGTTCCTCGATAGGAACTGGCTCATCGCGTCAGTCACGTCCACTCAAAAGGACGACGCCGGCTTCATCGATTGGGTGGAGCTTATGCCCACAGCCCACTTGCACCTCGTGCGGTCGGCCTTCAAGCTTATTCCCTCCACCCCCCTCATCCCCGCTGCCAAGGTCAAGCAGGTGATGTACGTTTTTATTCTTGAGTCGCTTAACAGGATCTGTCAGTTGACGGAGACCTTTTTTACCCCCCCTCCCCCTGTGCGGAGGCTGCATAAGCAGACTCGTAAGCCCTGGGACCCCGGTCCAGACCAGCCTGCCCTTGGGGTGCAGGCAGTCGATGCCATGGTACTTAATGGTCTAGACCGGCCCCCGTCCTTGCCCCTTTTTGCCTCGTGCCCCGGCCGTGCCCATGGGTCTGGCCCCCTGTCGCCTGTCGACGTCCCCACTGTTCGCTCTGGGGACCCTCCTTTGGGAGGAGCATCGGCTCGTGACATGGTGGTGTCTGGGCCCTCCTGGGTGGGGTCACCGGCCTCAGCATGGGGGGTGGACTCTGTGGGCTCTCCCCCTCCCCTTCACCTCTCTACCCCGCTGCCTGGCCCCTTCCAGTCCTTCGAGGTTTCTGGAAAGTCGATCGGTCGCTTCCCTGCGACCCCTCCTGTGGCTGGCCACAAGCGGCCCCCCTCCTCCTCTCTGCCCCCAGCTGATGGGCCCCCTGCGCCCACTTCCCCTCCTCCCCTTGCTGGCACGTCCACAAAACGTATCGCGTCTGATTGGCGCGACTGGGTCAAGGTACGTCACCGCAAGGTTGGCTTGCATCACATGCTAGTTATCCCCGTGGACATCGCAGCGGCCACCCAGGCCCTCACCTCTGCTCCCCCCTCTCCTCCCTCTGGCGGTGCCCCCCCGGCCTAGTGTGGCCGGGCCGACCGGAGCACTGTTGCTGTGCCCTCATGTGTGCGGCCAGCACCTATGGGCCTTCCTCTTCATCGCCACAGTGGCTAATACCCCCCTGCCCCTCCTTCCCAATCCCTCGCATTGCACTGTATTCAAATCTCCCCATCCACCACCTTCCTTTGTAGACGCCGTGGGTTAACAGCCCGCCCCACCACCGGCTGGCAGTTCCCCTCCTTTTTCGTGGCCCAGGCAAGAATGTGGCCCAGCTTTTCTTTGTGCCTGGTTGGGTGTATCTCATGCAATTGAGCTCTCCCCCCCTCCGTCGGTTAGGCAGTGTCGTGGCAACACCCTTATGGCCCTTGTGCTTGCACACAACATAGGGCCCCCTTTTGGGTAGTTCGGTGGCAAGGAGTCCCCTGGTGAGTTGGGGCCATAGTATGTATGTTGCTCTTTGTTCTGGGCTGCGTACATACAGAGTGGACTGTAGCTAGGTAGTGGTAGTGCTGTCGGTTCCTGTCTCTACTAGGTACAACAATAAATCAATTTAAAAAAAAAAAAAAAAAAAAAANNAAAAAAAAAAAAAAAAAAAAAAAAAAAGACCTGAATGGGTTGGTTGACAGAGTCGAGAGCCCTCGCATCTCATCTGTCTGTCCGTCACTATCACCGAAATTGATTTCAGGGCTCGTCAGTGTCAACTTGATTCCAAGTCCGTTGAGTCCGGAAAATACGGCACTCAACCGAAGGACAGCGCACAGTAGTACCTACCGGACTCAACAGAGCGGCTACCCCGCGCCATGGCAGGTAGATTCAAACCACAGGCCAGGGCTTCAAAGTTACTGCGTACTGAGTTGCACGGTCGGTATAGCTTCAAAGTGCAACGGCGCAGTCATCTACTGCCTTCCCGCTGAGGTGATGGGAATCATGGGATGGACTTATATTCTGGAATGGTGGTGTTGCTTGCCGCGCCTGAGGCGTATTCATGATCGTACGGACACACATTGGAATCAATGGGCCTCAAACCTGTTGAAAAAGACTCTTGAATTGGCGTGAAAAGACTGCGGGTCGGTTCCTTCGAACAAACTTGGGGAGCTCGGAGTTGGAATAAAACCGTAATCAGGGAGGATTTCATATCGAGTATGATACGTTCATAAGAAAAGTACATTATCTTATAGAGTGACGAGCTAAGCGGCGTTTCCGGAGTGCCTGCCGCCGGTAGCCTATGAAGGACTCGGAGTTGCTCGATGTTCCCCATGCGCGAAGTAAGGTCCCCAACGTATCCGCTAAGGTCGCCCATGCAAGTTGTGATGTCATCTAACTGGGTTTGCATGCCATCGAGGCGGCCTTCGATCAATGTTAGCCGTTGTTCAGCCGGAAGGGCTTTAGCCTCTGCATTCTCCGGTACCAGACAGCGAATCAGATGATGGCCCTCTGTGTGCCTACCGCTGACAGAACGCTGTATGCTCCGACATCAAAGACCTCTCAGATAACAAACCTCGTGCCCTGTGGATCCAGAGCATGCATCAGAACAGACACACCCTCCGAACACTTCTCGATTTCAGCCTTGATGGCCTTGGCGATGTCGGTTTGCTGAGCAGTTGTAACATTTGCATTAACTATGGGTATGAACGGTTCGACGTTCTTTTGTGTCGTAGAAACTGCATCAACTAGAGACCAGGATCAGCTTCGACTGGAAACGGAGTCAAGGTATGGAGGACACACCAATAGCATCAAGTCCCCCACTCGCCTCAACAACATCCGGGACGTCCCTAACTGCATTCCATGCGTCGGCTAGCCCGACTGGCACAGGGCTTACGACCGGTATCATTTCTGGTAGAGGTGACATGTCAGGATTAGTTGCGAAGACATCGGGGGTGGTAGGTAGGGGAACGGGTGAGGATATCGCGATGGCACAATCCTCGGCTATAGGGTTTTCAGTCGGTGTGAGGGGCGTAGACGCCAGCTGGGATGGGTAAGAACGATGAGGTGTCGATGGTCTCTTCATCCAAAAACGGGACTTAGTCGCGTCGGTTCGCTAGCCTGCTGTCGCTGGGATGGATTGTTCGAGTCGTCAGAAGCACTGCCCCCTGCATGAGGAGAAGCAGAATGCCTCAGGCTTGGCTGGCTGAATTTCCTCAACACTTGAGCGAAAGACATCGTGGTGGCATAAAACGACCCAACCAGGCGTAACTCACTGTTGTTGGGAGCCCGATTAGCGCCTTGGACTGGAACGAATACACAAAACGTCAGGGAGCGAGCATCGGAATCTTCGGGATTTTAATTTATGTTGCTATTGTACCCACACCATTAGCATTACTACGACCTATAATGCATGGATAAAATGACCTTGTGGAATGAAAGAGTGATACAATACTCATTGATTTCATTACACAGCTGTTTGACGCCTTTTTTCCGTTTTGGCTGGCCCGGCTGGGACGCGTTGACGTTCGAGACGCGTCCTGGTTGTGGTTGTCAAGACGTGGGAACGTGGGAACATTATCCAATCCAGGCAGGTTATTCGGGCCGCGAAGCCGCCCAGTACTCGCTCATGCGATGGCTTCGTACTTTCGGTCACCCGCTTCCCTTCCTTTCTTCTTTCCCCGATAGCTACGATATTTCATCGTCTCGGAAGTCTCTCGTTGTATCAATTCTCTCTTCCGGGACTTCGGCCCACTTTATCACAACTTGAATGCCGTTCCACCGGCGCACCGTGGACCGTGGTACCTGAGTAACCTGACTCGGATTTCATTTATCTGGGATTCCCACTTGCTGCCCACTTTGCTTGTTTCCTTGGTCAAAAAATAGGCATCGCCACTTCAAGTTTATCTTTTGTCCTCATCAGTCTTCCGACAGCAGCCTCCGCCGTCCATATCTTTGTTGTCGGTCGCGTCTTGGTGATTTCGGGATCGGTTTGATCTCCATTCTCATTCCAATGAATCAATCTGAGTGTTTTGTGCCGCATGCGTCTAACATCCGTTATTCCAGTCCCTCGTTGATTGGTCAAGAGGTATCGTGATACCAATGCAGCTCGGACACTTTCCCACCTCACTTCGTTCCTTCTTGGCTATCCTGAGGTCACGGTCTTCACAGGGCTCTACGAAACTTGTGAATGTATCTTGTCTACTCCCAACCATCGGATAATCGCATCCGCTTCCGTACACTCTATATGTCGCCGTACAAGCCTTGCATCGACTCACAGGCTGACATCGCCTTTATCGCACGTTTTCTTATCCAAACGGCAGCGCCCTACATGGTCAACTCTGGCCCCTGAAACACACACCTAGGCACCAAGATCTCTCACTTGAACAGGTCGGCTTGCTGTACCAGAACGTGACTTCCGTTCACCCTGTGTCACACCACAAGCAGCTCCTTGACAAGGGCACCGAGATTTCGGATCCAGAATTGCCCTCACTGTCGCCAAAGATCCCGGACCTGGTGTCAAAACGGGAAGACTGAGGTCAACGTAAATGCCTTTTGTCTTCGTGTAGTAGTATTATATGTATTCCATTTAACTGTTACCCTCACATTCTCACCCCCACAAACGAAATCGGATAGCGATTCTTTTGATGGAAGCGTCAGTTGTTGATAACTAGAGAAAAGCAACATACATGCTATTCGTTTCGGGACCCGCGCTGAAGTAAAAGAAAAACACATTTTATCAAAGATAGTGATCAACTACACAGCGTTGTTGGCCGTTCCCGCCAGTCTGTGAAGGAGTTGCTCGATGTCCGCGATGCGGCTAGTAAGGGACGCGATGGAGCCAGTAAGTTCTCCCAGTACACCGTTGAGACTTCCCGTGCCACCAGTAAGGTCCACCACACGACTATTGAGGTCTCCCATGCCACCAGTAAGGTCTCCAACACGTCCGTGGAGATCTCCCATGCGATGAGTGAGGTCATCTAATTGCGTTTTCATATCATCGAGACGGTTCTCCACCGACAACAATCGCCGCTCTGTTGGAGAACTTGTATCACCACCTTCTTCTGGGGCTTGGCAGCGGATTAGGTGGTGGCCCTCAGTATGTCTCCCAGAGTTGCGCATCAGATCAGGGACACCGACCATGTCGCATGCGTCGCAAATAAAAAGGTCATCTAATAACACAGGTTCTCCCTCAGCACTGAAGGTGGCATTTTCATCCCTGGGACCCACCTTCACAAAATATGCAATACCAACACGGGAAGGAAAGGCGCCCCTTGCAATTGCCACACGTAGGGAAGTCCTCGTCTTGAGGTTGAAGTTGCGCAGGCGCTTGTGAAACTCCGTCTTCCGCTTCCGCTTTGGCTCCATCCCTAGCATCATCTACCTTGTCAATATTAGCGAGAATCCCCGTAACGGTTGGCTCGTTGTCCGGGATCTCCTGTTCATTTGGTGCCATGTTCTCTTCCTGTGGATGCGCGGTTGATTCTGCGATCCTCGCGCATGAGTGTTGAACACGCTCGAATGCCCTAAGTGCTGCGGAATATACGGTGCCGTAGCTGCGGACCAACACGGGTATGCGAGCTTTGACGAGCCTGTGGTTTGGTTCATGTACGCCCTCGATGTCATTGCGGGTGGTAATGCGTGCGGTGACACACTGCGGCCGGCAGCAGAGGTCCATGTCACCGAAATCCTCTGTCGTCTTGTGGACACAATCTAGACAGAACAGTCGAGCCCCGCCGATCCAGCCACGACATGAATCACAATATGCATACCTGTAGTTTATTGTCTGCATTCAGAAAGAGCATCGACAGCACACAACACTCACGTATGGATCCATGTGTTCGCACGAATATGGTTGATCATTGACCCGTAGAAGCAATCATCGGCCGAAGTCAACCGCCTTATAGCAGCACCTAACTGGACAGTCTCCTCTTCGTTGAGCGGCGTCCCGAAGTGGCCGTATCGGATAGTCAAGGAGATTCTTGTAACGCGGTCAAGTCGACGCTGTGAGAAGTATGACCAAGCCCAATGTTCCCGACGAATATTGTTTTGCACAGCAGCGATTGCAAATTTCCAGAATTCACGGGGGTTATTATCTCTAGGGCTTTTGACATGAGGATATGCGACGAGGTGATTAGGTGGAATCCGACGAAATTCCGTCAGTCCCATGGAAGTCTCCAGCTCAGACATGCCCCACACACCAGTCAGGGTATCACGTTGTGAATCGAGGTGGCTGTCAAGGTAAACGGGGCGAAGATATGTCGTATCGAATGACGAAATCTTGAATTTGACTTCGATGATGTCGCTTTCGCCCTTGGACCAAGACCCACTAATTATGAGGCGTCCTTTGGAGGACCAAGCATTCCCCTTGATGACTTGCCCGCCATCACCAGGTTCCAACACAATTGTCATCATCGACCCGTCAGCCCACCGGACTCCTTCGCCGTCATAGAAATAGCCGTGCCAATGTCCCAAACTGTAGCAAAAATTGGAATCTGCGAAACATGCAATTGAAACGAAGAACTCACATGTCTTTCAACGGTGGCTCAACATTGCTGTAGTCTGGAAAATCGTCGACTGAGTGTCCATCGTATACCCAGTAATCAAGAACCTGGCTGTCCTTGTAGCCGTAATTCAATATATCCTTTGGATCAACGTTTTGGTCCTCGTTGTCATCCTTATAAAGCGTGACTGGATGACAGAGACTTCGCACGTAGTCCGGAGAAAACCAAGCCGTCGAATCGTGGAAATACTTAAACTAACGATGGGATGGATCACTACAAAACGAATACAAGAGCCCGGAAGAGAGACACCGGAACTTACAATACCATAAGCAAAGCTTTGGAACTGTTTTCCACCATCCATTCTTTGGTGAGAAAAGGAGTCTATACAGGTCAATCAGGTTAGTATACCACTGAGGATATCAACGAGAGCATACTGCTTAAGTCATCTACGCGATAGCTGACAGCATCATACACGGAACAAATGCTTTGCACACTATCCCAGATCTCACGCGAGTCTGGAATTTTGGTCCGCATAATTCGCATGATCTCATAGTGTCGCTTCATCAATAAGTACAGCAGCGGAAAGACCGTCTACACCATTGAGATGAGTGGAGAACAGCCTAAGAGCACTTTCAAGTGCCAACCTTTTCAATGCGTCCCTCACCCGTAATAAGCGAGAGGGTATCCGTTCCATCGATGATATAGTTCACTGCTTTTAGATTGGTGCTCAACCGTGTCTCCTCTGCTTCGAGGTATGACTGGAATTTTTCCGGATCGAAGGACAAAAATAGCGGTGAGGGCGCTGCGTCAGTTAGTCTGTGAACTCGTTTCCACACGTCGGTGAAATAGGTGTCCACGAGCTCCCGATTAGGTGGAAGCACCTCCGCGCGAATGCCTTCCATCTTGGCAAACAAATCTTCTATCTTCTGAGCATATTCGATGATAGATGACCTAAACCCTTCAAGGAAATTAGTGATGAGCGCCATTGTCAGGGATGAACTACTCACCGACTGCCCAGAAAGCCAGCCAATGGGGTAGGCTACAACGCATGAGATGGCACCTATTTGGAACAACGACGGACAAACCTCCAGTCTCCTGGCCGAGAACTTGTGAAGCGATTTACCTCGGTGATGGTGATGAATCCCGACGCGTCATCATCGAACGCCTCCGAAATGGGTTGTAACCAAGTGAGATCGATGAATTTGATTGCCCACGCATCTGAATTAACGGAGCTATCGATCGTGCTGGTGCCCGTGCCCTGAGTTTCCGAGGCAGACCTATCCATATAATAGTCTCGCAGGGCGAGCACAAAATGTCGAGCCTTGACATTCCCTCGCCAGGCCTAACGGGTCATTAGCTGCGCACTTTCGATGGAAAAAATACTGTATCGTGTCTACCATTTCTACCCAGATCTCGTGGATTGACTGTAGAGAATATGTCACGATCGTAGGACAAGCAAACCGGTACGCTGAAAACGCACCCGGTCGCGGATCCGTTCATGAGCACTACCTTTCAGCTCTCGAACGACCCGATCACTCTCCCTCCGGACAACAAGGGTGAGTTCATCGATTATCTGATTCTTCTGTGCCTCAAATTTGCGGGAAAAGACGGCCCAATTCTTCTCCGCAGCAGCATTGGGGTCCTCGAAAATGTCGCTTTTGAGATCGTCTGTTTCCTCTCGACGGGCACGGCCTCCCTCAGCTTTGGCAGCGGGTGTCTTGGTCACACTTTTCTCCAGGTCCAGCAACATCTTGTTATCGTCCCGGAAGGCTTTTATACCACCCTTTGCGTCCACAAGGTCCATGAGGCGTTTCTCCTCGGCACTCGCTAATTGAGGGAATATGGCTTTCAGACCGTTAATCCTGCCCTATGATCAGTATATCACAACAACCAAGAGAGCCATCCGAACTTTTCGTCGAGCGCCTTCATCGCATCTCCAATGACGTCGAGTTTCGAATTGGCCTTGTCGACACCCTGGCTAGTATGCATCGTCAACTCGAACTCGAATTCTTGCCGCCGCGTGTCGAAGAGCTTCACGAAGTCGAGCAGTTTCACATCCCAAACCGAGCCCAGCAAGACCTTCGCCAGCAGTCGCTTCTTCATGTAGGCATCGCAAAAATTAGAACACGTCTTGATATCATCTGCAGTGCGCTCAACGAGTGGCTTCAATCGATCCTCGATGTTTCTCCCGTCAGTCGCGATCACTTGGTCATTTTTCACATCTTTCAAGCTACGAGATGTGAGTGTGCAAGGTCAGATAGAATGAAACACGGACAGAAACAAAACGCCCATCATGTCCTTCATTCCAACGTACAACGTAATCACCTTCTTGTCGTTGTCGCGACGCTTTTGCTCGAGCGTGTATACCGTCTTGAACGCCAGAACGACGACTAATTTTCCAGTTACTTCACATCGTATAGGTCATGGGCTGGACTCACCTCCGATGAATGGGTGTATGGCTTTCAGTTCATCCAGAGCATTCATGAGTACAGGCATGCCCTCTGAAAACTTATTAATGCCATCCTTTATAGCCTTGCCGACATCAGTTTGTTCAACGGCTGCGACAGTTGCCTTCATAATAGGTATGAGCGGTGTAGCATCACTTTGTGTTGTGTCAAGTGTGTCACCTAAGTTCCAAGATCAGCGTATAGTGAAACAGAAAACTCGAGCCTGAGGGCGCACCGACAGCATCAAGCGCTCGACTCATATTGGAAACGTTTCGACTGTCCTTGACCGCATCCCATGCCTCGGCAAGGTTGTCTGGAACGGGGCTAATCGCCGGTGTCGCTTCTGGTGGAGGTTCCATGGCGAAGTTAGTCGGGAAGAAACCGACGGTGGGTGGCAGGGGCATCGACACGGGCGTTTCGCACGTCTTGCCCTCAGATATGGGACCTTCGGCGTTGGCCGTTGAAGGGAGGATAGATGATGAGCGGGATGAGCGTTCCTGAGCACGATCGGTCGTAGACGTTTTCTTCTTTCTCCAAGGACGGGGGATGGTGGGAGTTGGTTCGCTGGCTTGCCGCCTCTGGGAGGGTTTGTTGGAATCACTGGAGGAATGATCGCCACTTGCGCCGGTAGGAGCAGAATGGCTAAAGCTAGGCTGGCTGTACTTCTTCAACAAACGGGAGAAAGACATGGATGCAGTGGATGTAGCTCAAGCTCGAATATTGCCGACACGTTGTCAAAACAAAGTCACCACAGCGCTTCCCATAATTGGAGGATGCATAGGTAGCACGGCATGCTGTGAGACGAGTTGTGCCATGTGCAAGTTCTAAAAATGCCACTCAATTGATGGCGCTTATGAGTGATGTGTAAGTTCCACAAGAAGACGCCCGAGTCGGAGCACTGTCGGAGTTTCGGGGCTCCATCCGCACCCTACCGGCCCTCACTGACGTTACGTCTTCATTTTCATGTCGTGAACAATTCATCTATTAATTTCAGAGATCTGATGCGTGTTCAATGGTGAGAAAAGTAGATCAGAGAACAGAGCGGCCTGTATGCAGGCAAGGTGACGTTTCGAGGTGGTCAGGCGCTGGTCAGGAACAATTAATGCAGTCCCTGAGTTCTCCGGGAACTACACTGGTGGCCGAGAGTTGCCTATGACCTGTCGTACGTAAACCACCACGATGCGCACTGCGCACTGTGGCGCACATGATCGTGTACTCGGTTCATGACCCTCGTACGCAGTCTTGACACGAGCCGAATGCCGAAAAATGTGGTTCCCATACGGCCTCTAAAGATTCACAGAAGAACGATCACAAAAAAAAAAAAAGAAAAGAAAGGAAAAAGGACGGCAGGTCGGTTCTTGGGGCCCTTGGGGTCTCGGTCTTGGGCTAACTTCACGCATAATCAGTGTGATTCCATACCAGGTAAGATGAGACAGAAGGACTACATATTACAACACCCGACGCTCGACGGCTTAGGCAGCGCCTGCTTCCAGTAGCCTGTGAAGGAGTTGTTCTATGTTTCTGATGCGGGAAGTAAGGTCCCCAACAGTGCCATTGAGTTCTCCCACGCGACTTGTAAGGTCTCCCATGCAACCAGTGAGGCCGTCTAATTGGGTCTGCATTCCATCGAGCCGTCCTTCGATCACCGTCAACCGTTCCTCAGTCGGAAGGGCTTTATCCTTCGTATCCTCTGGTGCCAGACAACGAATCAGATGATGGTCCTCCGTGTGCTTCCCGGAACTTCGAACAAGATCAGGGACACCCTCCGAGTCGCATGCGTTGCAGATGTAGAGGTGATCTGATCGCGCCGCGTGTATGGTCAGCTTTTAAGGTGAGGGGTTTTGACCTCGGGACCCACCTTCACAAAAAATGCAATACCAGAATGGGAAGGAAAGACTACTTTTGCACTTGCCACACGTGGGCAAGTCCGGATGTGATACTTGGCCCTGGACTGCGCCCAGTGCCGGTTTATCCTCCATGTCGGCTTCACCTTGGCTACAGTCCAAAGCGATGGGGATATCGTCCTGATTGTCACCCTTGGCAGGTGTCTCCGTCGATGTCGGCTCGGGACTCGGTGTTTGCTGTTCATGAAGTCCAGTCGTCTTATGAGGATGACAAGATTCTGCGATCTTCGTGCGTAACTCTTCAACACGTTGGAACGCCTCGCATGCCCGTGTAACAGCACGACCGTGGTTGCGTGTCAGCACAGGAGTGCGAGCTTTGATGAGCCGATGGCTTGGCTCATGTGCACTCTCAAGGTCTTCGCGTTTCGTTACACGCGCATCAACGCACCGATGCGCGCAGCAAAGGTCCACTGTGCTGTAAATCTCAGTGTTCTTGCTGGCGCAGTCCAGGCAGAACAGCCGAGGGCCGCCGATGAGGCCATCGCATGAATCACACCATGCGTTCCTATGATTCGCCTTAGAAATCGGACAGAGGGCTTGCAGCATGAAAGACTCACTCATGAACCCACGTGTGTGCACGTATGTGGTTAGCTTTGGAACTGTAGAAACACGCATCCACCGATGTCAATGTTGGCAAGATCGCATACACCGTCCGGATATCCTCGTCCCCGAGCGGCGGACCAAAGTAGCGATCACGAACGACTAGCGGAACGACACACTTGCGATCATCTCGACGCTTAGAAAAGTACGTCCATGACCAATGGTCACGACGAACGTCATTCCGTATGGCTGCGATCGCGAATCTCCACATGGAGCGAGGTTTGTTATCCGAGATATCTTTGATGCTGGGGTATACGGTGAGGTAATGGGGTGGAATCCGGCGGCATTCCATTTTGTCTTTGGAGTTTTCCAGTTCGGCAGATTGTCCCCATACGCCTGTCAGAGCATCGCGTTGTGGATCGAAGTGACCACTGAAAAACTTGGGAGCCGAAAAAGAAACCGGGTAAGTCATTCTTAGCTTGATTTGGATCATGCCGTCTTCACCCTTAGACCAAGATCCAGTAATTGCATGACACCCATTAATAGACCACCCATCGGCCTTTATCTCTTGTTCACCTTTCGCAGGTACCAGAACGAATGTCATCATCGATTCCCATTCGATGCGGACCCCTTCGCTGTCGTAAAACAAGCCATGCCAGTGGCCCAGACTGCAGCAAATTCGAGGATTAGAGCATACAATTGACCCAAATGAAGTAAAACGCACATATCTGTCCAGGGCGGCTCCACATTGCGATGGCACGGAATATCATAGATTGAATGCCCATCGTACATCCCGTCGTCGACGGATAGCTCGTCCTTGCACCCGTAGTTCAATATGCGTCCCGAATCGACATCTTGGTCCTCATTGTCGTCGCTGTATGTTATGACTTGATGACTGAGACCCCGGAAATAGTCTCCAGTCCACAGGGCTTTCATATCATGGACATATTTGAACTGTACATGAGATACGCGTAAATAAAATGGGGGGTTGGACGGTTCGGAAGACAACAAAAACTCACGATCCCAAACGCGAAGCTCTGGAACTGTTTCTCGGGGTCGAGTCTCTGCTGAGAAAAGTTGTCTGAAATTGGGGTGATCAAGTTAATATAACAAGGGACCAGTTGGGGACGAAATCGACACACCGGTGAGGTCATCTATGCGATATAGGACCGCACGATACACATATAAAATACCTTCCACTCCCTCGAATAGATCACGAAGATTTACTACTTTGGTCCTCATGATTCGCATAACCTCATAGTGGCGTTTCATCAGCAAGTATATCAGTGGAAAGAGAGTCTATCAATTGAATGAAAAGATGAGTGCAAGATAGTGTGGGGCACGTCGTTAAATCCTGACCTTTTCGATGCGGCCCCCTCCTGTAATGAGATTAAGAGTATCAATTCCGTCAATAACGTAGTCAACCGCCAGCAGATTCTTCCCTAGCCGGGCCTCCTCCGCTTCGAGGTGCAATTTGAATTTTTCGGCATCATCCAGCCCAGAAGATAGTGAGGATGCCGCAGCGGTCAGTGTGTGGACCAGTGTCCAGACGTATGTGAAGTATTTATCAACTACCTCCCGATTAGGAGGGAGCACCATAGCGCGCACGCCTTCCATTTTGGCAAACAAGTTCTCTATCTTCTGTGCGTAGTCGATGATTGACCACTTGAACCCTGCAATGATTGAGCTATGTGTCAGATAGAGGGAAATGTTCGGCTCACCAACAGCCCAGTAGGCCAACCAATGAGGCAAGCTAGAACCCATGAGATGAGATGAGATCGGTCTGAAATAATGAGATACTGACCTCCACTCAATTGGCCGAGAACTCGTCAATGTATTCACCTCGGCGATAGTAATGAATCCCGACGCGTCATCATCAAATGCTTCCAAAATGGGTCGCACCCACAAAACGTCGATGAATTTGATTGCCCACGCGTCCGGGTCTGAAGAGTGTTTGGTCGCACTGTTGTCCATACTGAGGACACCTTGGTTTTCGGAGAGCTTCTCCAGGTAGTGATCACGAAGGGCAAGTACAAAGTGTCGAGCCTTGACACTCCCTCGCCAGCCCTACCAAAGTTGTTATCTTGTGGTTCAACAGGAATAGTATCGTATTTTATTTACCATTTCTACCCAGATCTCATGGACTGACTACAAAAAAGGCCAAATAGTTGTGGTTGAGCAGGCGACAAGTTGATAAAACCCACCCGATCGCGAATGCGTTCATGAGCACTTCCTTGGACTTCTCGAATGACTCGGTCACTCTCCCGCTGGACAACGAGCGTGAGTTTGTCGATGATCTGATTCTTCTGTACTTCGAATTTGCGAGAGAACACCGTCCAATTCTTATCCACTGCAGCATCGGGGTCTTCCAAGATGTCGTTTCGAAGATTCGTGGCCTTCAAGTCAGACTTAATCTTTCCCTGAGGTCCCTCGACGCTGGGTTGACGCGATGACTTGCTCGCGGTTGCTTCTAGATCGAGCAACGCCTTGTCGTTGTTTCGCAGAACTTGGTAACCTCCCTTCTCTGCCACGAGCTCCGAGAGCCGCTTCTGTTCGGGGCTGACCAATTGCTGGAATAAGGCTTTCATGACATCCATCCTGTGACCGAACATCAGTGCGTACTAAGACGAAAATATAAGTATCTGAACTGTTCGCTGAGTTCCCTCGTTGCATCTCCAATAGCATCGAGTTTCACATGAGCTTTATCGACACCCTGATTTATGTGTATCGTCAACTCGAATTGAAATTCTTGGCGCCTTTGGGCAAATTGTTGCACAAAGTCAAGCAGCTTTGCATCCCAGGCCGAGCTCAATAACACCTTCGCCAGGGGCCTCTTCTTCGTGTAAGCATCGCACACATTCGAACAATTTTTGATGTCATCTGCGGTGCGTTCAACGAGTACCCTCAATCGGTCCTCAACGTTGATCCCGTCGGGCGCGATCAGTTTGTCATTTTGTACGTCCTTAAGGCTGCGTAATGTGAGCTTGCTTCAATAGATAGAAGACAACACGCACAGAAGCAGGACGCCCATCATATCTCTCATTCCAACATACAATGATATCACCTTCTTATCGTTCTCGTAACGATTATGCTCCAATTCGTATGCAGTCTTGAATGCCAACACAACGACTGCTTTTCGTGTTACTCAGCATGCACGCATATCATAGGACGAACACACCTCCGATAACTGGGTGCAAGGACTTCACTTCGTCTAGAGCACGCATCAGAACAGGCATACCCTCCGAAAACTTATTGATTCCATCTTTTATGGCCTTGCCGATGTCCGTTTGCTGAGCGGCTGCGACAGTTGCATTGATTATGGGCATAAATGGTGTGCCGGTCATGTTTGTTGCAGAAACTGCGTCAGCTAGAGGCCAGGATTAGCTTACTTAAGAAAAGTAGCCAATGAAGGGGACGCACTAATGGTATCAAGCCCACCCGCCTTGGGAATGCTCGGGCTATCCTTTATTGCGTCCCATGCTTCGGCTAGCCTATCGGACACAGGGCCCACAGTTGATCCCATTTCTGGCAGAGGTGCCCGGTCGAGATTAGTTGCGAAGACATCGGGGGTGGTGGGAAGGGGGGTGGGTGAGGGCATCGCAATCGCTCCATCTGTGGAGGTAGGATTTTCAGTCTGTGTAGGCGTTGGTTGGGATAGGTTAGAAGGACTAGAAGTTGATGGCCTCTTCACCCTCCAAAAACGGGACTTAGTAGGGGTCGGTTCGCTCGCCTGCCGGCGCTGGGATGGATGATTCGAGGTGTCAGAAGCGCCACCCGCAGCATCATCAGCATCAGCAGAACGCGCAAGGTTTGGGTGGCTAAATTTTCTTAACGCTTGGGAGAAAGACATGGTTGTGGTGGGAAACGACAAAATCAGGCACCCTGTTGTTAGAGTTGTACGCTACTGTATTGGTTTCTTGATAGATACGGGTAATGATTACACATAACGTCGTGTTTTTAGTTCACAATGCTGCTGCACCTAAATCCTCGGTAGTACTACCTGTCATGAAATTTAAATGACTCATAACGCATGTGAGAAGATGAAAGAATGATACAGCACTCACAGACTTCAGTATAAATAATATAAATAAATTGAGACGTGGACGAGAGGTAACCAAATCCAGACGCGACATCATCATCGCGGAATATACGGGCCGCAAAAGCCGTCACATCTCACAACAACCTACACTTACAAAATCTGTGTCGAGGCGCCGTTGCCCTTCTAAGCGATTCTCGTTCAAGCTTTTCACATAAATAATGGTATGTTTCATATTATAAAATAGCACGAAGCCACTCTGACACGCGTGCTAGGCCCGTAATGAAGAAAAGGCGCAGTCTATGCTCTACCGCTTCCGCGAAGCCCAGGCCGCAGAGCTCGGTCTTGGGACCCGGAGCGACCGACGCCCACGTATGGCAAGCGCATGTAAGAGCCTACGCGAATGCGAGCGGTGGAGAGGAGAGATCCTGCGCGAAATCAGTAGGAAAGTGTCGAAGATACAAGATGGTCCGTATCCCCGCCGTCCTGGTCGAGAGATCCAGTGTTCATGTTTTCTCGCCACAGCTGGTCTAACGGACTATGAGGTCCGGGACCTCAACGACGAGATCAACAAGCTACTACGAGAGAAGCGTCACTGGGAAAACCAGATAATCGCTTTAGGCGGTGCAAATTATCGAAGAAACGTTGCCATGCTGGACGATGATGGACGAGAAGTGCCAGGAACTAAGGGATATAAGTGCGTAAACCCGCATCCCACGTTCTTTCTGATGTTCTCACGTGAACGCTCCACAGATACTTTGGACGCGCCAAGGAATTGCCAGGTGTGAAAGAGCTCTTCGAGAGTCGCAAAAAAGAGGAAGACGAGGAGAACGCGACAAGCAATTTCTACAAAAAGTTTATGAACCAAGGACCAGCGTACTTCGGCGATCTTGACGAGGGCGATGGGAAACTCCTAAAGTACGAGGAGGAGGCAGAACAAACAGGTAACGTTCCCATTTCCCTGGTTGGCAGACTTGGGCAAGTAGCTCACCACGCCTCATTCCGTGGCGGCAGAGTGGGAGGAGGCGCACGCTCACTTGCGTGAAGTCCTTGGCCTTCCTACTGATATACCTACACCTCAAATACCGCGCGGCGCAAGCGCGTCCTCATCCAGCATCCCGCCATCGGGGGACCCTCCACCCACATCAGATGGCAAACGCAAGGCCCCAGATGACGATGGCAAACTAGCACCGGAACCTGACAGCGAACTCGCCAAGCGCTCGAAACCAGACACGTCCGTTGCAACACCTGGCGTGGCGCAGGCCGATGTGGATGTGGCCGCCAGTGCATTGGCACATGCCCGTGCGGCCGCAGCTTACATTCCTTTCCTATCCGTGGAAAGCCTTCTACCACCAAAGATGCCAACTAAGGAGGAAATGGAGGGTGTACTCCTCGAGTTGCGCAAGCGCGCATTGGTAGAAGAGTACTTTGGAAATTAGTTTCTTGTATTCCCTTGCCACCACTACCACCATCAATGGCAAGGCTACATTCGCCCCTTGGTTTTCAAAAATATCTAGGATTCCGCTGCGATCCAAGTAGATGTAAACAGTGTGCAGTAAGAAACGACGGTGTGTAGATATAAGCGCATAGCGGTCGAAGAGACACAGAAAGACCATCAAGAAACAACCTCGACGGTTCCTTTCAGCAGTACGGACCTCTTGGAAACGTCCACAGGCGGAGACAGAGATTGAAAGCGGCCCTTACTACGCCATACCACCGCAAAAAGGAACGTACAATTCGTCTGAGCCCGACAGCCCATGATAATTGTCAAAATCTTCGCACTCAGAACAACACGGGAGATACATACATCCTTGCTGTCACGATCATGCAAGACACATCTTCCTCTTCGTATTAGAAAACATCTAAGATTCCGTTACATATCTAAGTACATGTAAATAGTTGCAGGAAGAAACGCTACAATCATGATGGCGTCTAGAAACAAGCATACAGTAGTTGTAGGGACCCGAAAAAGACCATCAAGAAGCCAAACTGGGAGGCCATATACACCGCGACAGCTCCTTTGAGCAGCGCCGACCCATTGAACAATACCGCAGGTAGAGAGGTGGCCAGTCCAGCTGTCGCCGCCTCGAGAGTTGACAACTGAAACGATCTCTCGGTATGGACCATAGTCTTCTTCCGTTCTGGAGGGAGGAAGCCGCTCGAGCGCCATGCGCTCAGCCATTTCCGGACATTCTCTTCCCCGAGCGGCTTGGCGCCTTCTGCCAACACCTTCGATACCCGTATTGCGCGCGCCGTATCTAAGCGCGCAACGCCGAGGGGCTCCCACTCGGGCCCGGTGCGCACAGATTGATAGAAACCAAACAACCGCAATGCGGGGTTGCGAGCTTGTGCCTTTTCCAGGTTGGCATCGGAATAGGACTGGGCCTTGTGTTCCTCAGAAAGTTTGGAAAGCCACTCGGTGAGTGGAACTAATGGAACGTCGAGCGAGGATGCGGCGGAAGAAATGAGGGAGTTGAAGGGCACGCCGCGTGGGTGGACAATGTGGAAGGTGTGTGCGTCCGGTGTGGAATCGACGCACGACATTTCGACCATTGCCGCGGCAGCATCCGGGGCCGTAATCCAAGCGACGTTCTAAATGTCCCATTATCAGCAACAACATCGTCAATGTGATCGGTATCCCACTTACCCCATCAAGGCTGGGCAGACAACGCAGTGTCAGGGCTGACTTTATGAGCGACGGGAACCACTCTTTCTCATTCCAGGTACCGTTCCCTTCTCCGCAAACCTGTCCTAGCCGTACGACCACAGGCCGCAATGCGGTACGCTCTGCAGCTGCGTCAAGGATACGCTCAGCTATCCACTTCGATTCCGCATAGCCAGGGCCAACAGGGACCTCCGGATTCGATAGCACTTCCTCCGCGACTGCACCCTTGTTCTCGAAATCTGGATTAGGTGATCAACAGAAAGTATAAATCCCTAAAATGAGCACGCACTGATGAATACTGAGATGGAAGAGACAAAGAGTAGGGTTGGAGGCCGCATGAGTGGCGATGTGATTGCGAAGTCCACCAATGCGCGCACTCCGGAAATACCGTCTTCGAAGGACGATAATGAGAGATTGAGGTTAATCTTCCATGCTGCGGAACTACTTAGCGCGGTTGGCATGGTGAAGCGGGCATCGACATACCGTTATGAATGATGTGGGTGACTGATTCATGGATCTATTGTCACCTCGTATGAGCACAACAAGCAGCCGAAGGCCCGGAGGACGACTTACTTCTCCATACAACCTGTCACCGAGAGCAAAACAGGGTGCGCTCAGGTCTCCTTCAACATACACAAGCTTCTCGGACGCCAGGAGACCCGTGTTCAGGCCGCGTTTCCTGAAAGCCAATAGGTGTCGCCCCTGTGAAGTTGAGGACTTTGTTGGCCGGTTAAATGCGTATACACGCGTGACCGCAGGTGCCTCCAGCAATCGTGCTAGCATGTTGGAACCGAGACCACCTGTCGTTCCGGTTAACAAATAGACATTCCCATCAAGCACCGGATATGCGGATCCATTTTGTGCGGGGCGCGCGGGAAAGTCCTGTGTGTACTTGTTGACGAGCGCCTGCAACTCTCGCCCACGCGTTGGGAGATCAACAGCCAAAGTTGCATTTGGATCAGCGACCATCTTGCTCAAAAATGTTGCCATGCGCCCGATGGTGGGATGTTCATACACGAAAGACGCGGAAACAAGCTTCACTGCCTCAGGCTTAGTCTCTCGGAGCCCATGTAGGATGGCGTTCCGAATGTAAGTGGACTGCAGACTACGCGGGTGCGTTACTTAATGGTGACGTCAGTAGAGACAAATATTCTTACCTATCACAGCCATGCTGAAAGATATCAACTCCATCTGCAACCTCCTGCGTCATGACCTTATGGACGATGTGCCGCACATAGTCAAGCGATTGTGACGGTGTCCATTCGACGGGTAATGGGATACCATCTTGTGACGTTTGCTCTAAGGCGTCGTACAGTGCGTTGATCTCTTGATCATAGTCCTTGAGGATCGCTTGCCTGCGCGCCGTCATCTTCGCTGTATACACAAATGGCTTGGAGGGTGATGCCACAATTACCATCTGGACAGTAACCTTGATTAGCCGAATATCGAGAAGGAAGATAGACATACATACCTCTTTGAACAGGCGAGAGTGTTGTGGTGCGTAAGCATTCAGCCGCTCCACCGTCGGCCTGGATTTTGAGTTCGAGTTCAGAAACCAGCGGCAGATACGATGGAACATATACTCGCCAGATCAATTCCCGAAACGCTTCGAGTTTCGCCTCGTCCTTAGGGTCAAATGCAAATGGGGGTTTGGGATCGACAAGGACGCCATTCTGGAACCGCCCCCTGCCGAACATGACAGCGGACAGGATGTGAGGATCCTGACAAAGAATTCCCTCTAGATTGCGCCATCAGGACACACATCACCAAGATCGAGCGAGTGATTTTACCGAGAGGCCCCGGGTTCGTCTTCTCTCCTGTCGACAACATGATTTGATCATCCTTTCGACCGTAAATCTTCCATAGACCAGGTTTTGTTGGATGGGGTAGCAGCAGATCTGAGGTGGCATACGCGTCCCTCCCATCTATCTGACTATTTAATACGACGGGGTGATGAAGGTCATGATCCTAAAGAGTCTCAGTGTGGGAAGGAGATGAAGACACAACCCACTTACTACAAGAACTAACTCAAATGTCCCATCACCCTCAGGTAGAAACGCAGGACGGCAATGTGAGGACAGCGTGAAGTATTCCCAATCCTCGCCACGAGAATGACCTGTTATGTGACGTTATAAATAAATTATAAACGAGGGTATCAAAATGAGAACCTACTTGGGAGTACTGTGTTCAAAACACCACATTCGGTACTAGGGCGATCTCATTTATACGAAAAAAGACATTTGTCAATGTGCTTACCATCCGTACTGGGAATGAACAGAGACTCCTTCGCGTGTAAGGAAGTCCCCCACCTCTTTGGGTAGCGGACCACCACCCCACATCTTCCCTGGAGTGATCAGTAGCAGATCCACACGCAGGTTCTTAGTAACATACCACTGCCTTTGTTGTTTTAAGATAACTGACGGCAGAAGGATCGCGAGACCAGGCCTGTATGCACATGCACCCTTGAATGATAAGCTAATAAACGAGGGAATGACCACGTACCTCAAGGAATGTTGGCGCAGCTGCTCCGACCGAGCAGTTCGTTATTATCATACCCTCCAATACGTTCTGAGGGTTTGGCAGGACGGCTGGGAAGGCTGGCTTAAAGACTGCCATCACCACTCCAGCAGACGGCTGAAAACTGTTAGAATGGAAACACCCAGAGGAAGTCGCACTCACCACCAAAGCTATTTGCAGGACGCCCATCCCGTGGAAGACGGGCATCGCGTGGCAGGACATAACTTGTCCACATAAATCCATTTCCCCCCACCCTAGCCAAAGACGTAAGAGAAGTTTTATCAAGAATGCGGGCGACTTACAGGGAATAGTACAAAGGGTGACAAGTTGTCTATGGGACCACATGACGGGCTTTGGAAACGCGGTCGATCCTTAGTGTCGAAGTCAGTTTATAGTATATTCCCAATAGAGACCGACACGAGGCTGACCTGAGGAATGCAATACTAATGATGGTGCATCTAGGTCAAACTTCACTGGAGGATAAGGCTTGAATTCGTCATCCGGATCGTGTAGGTAAAGGTCTTCAAAATGAGGCATGCGGGAAGAAGGTATCTCGTGATGGCCATCCGCCCGCAATAACTCCAATGTTGTCGTGGCAAGCTTCTGGAGCATGGGTTCGCCACCGACGAGTAAGTGGCTCGTCCCCGTCTTTTTTAGTAGATGGGCGACGGCTTCGGGTGAGTTTCTTGTCGAGATAGGGAACACCGAAAACCCAGCTCGCAAAATTCCTACTTCGGTCGTGACATAGGTCACGGTATCTATATAGAAATCAACGACGGAAGCTCATAAACGATGGGAAGCGTGGAACACGGACCGGCTGCCGCCAGTGCGGCAACGACGATAGGGCGCCCTTCCAGCGCAGCCGCCGCATCCCCCGGAGAGACACGCGATGCGACAAGATGAGCAGCACGATGGATCGCACGAGAGGCTTCAGCCCAAGTGATGGTCGTGGCCTTCCCGGGGCCATCGTCGTAAATAAAGAATGGGTGACTTGGGCTGTTTCGGTATTGCCAGTCGTAGAAATCGGGGAGACATAGGGACTTGTCACCCAAAGGCGGGGCCTTGAACGTCGAGCTATCTAATACTTGAGTTCTAGGTAAAGTTGACATGAGGGGGAAGGTGGGAAGACGATAGGCAGGAAGGTCAGATATGAGAAGGAAGACTACCTCTAAAAGGTGCGACCCCGTCCGACTCGCAGAATCCGCGGGAATCTGACATTACTCACAAATCGGATGACTAGTACCGTACGTACCCCTGGGCCAGGTGCGCCCGCCAGTACAGCGATGACAAGCCGCAACAGGATCAAAAAGTGTAGATTGATTAATCCGACTCAAAGTAATGGAAACCGCCGGAGGTAGCAATGATGCGACAAGACATACCATTCAACTGCACTTTGTCAGAATATCCTTCCGTACAATCAAAAGGCTGTATCTAACCCTTGACATGAGCACATGCTCAGCAGTGCGACATCAGGCCTCGGGCCTCAGGTGCGGTGCAATGCATCGGCATCAATGGATCGAAGAAAGGGTACCGATGTATGACTAAGCAAGGGTTCATCTGCTGACCCACCACTTCGCCCGCCCGCACACCCACGCTTTGTTCCTTTGACCGTTTGGATATTGGACGATGGACATCCAAATGTCTATAATTTCCAAACCTCAAAAATCAGCCCGCATTGAGTTCTGATGCAACGGAAAGGAATCACCTAGCCTAGCAATGGTCCGACTCTCCATCACGTACCGATGCGGTGCGTTGCTTTGCTAATCCAGCGGACGTCCGGTGGCACTCTTTGTCGGCTACGGCTGATACACATGCCTGTACGCGCTCCTTTATTACCCGGGGTGTAACAATTTACCTTCTCTAGAGGCATGAGAACATCATTCGAAACGAGACCACTGTCTGTCGATCGCCGAGCGCGTACTTTTTTTCTGAAACGAGATAGACCGAGGCTTGTCAGAAGAGCAATCTTTTACCCATTCCGGAGCACCGGAGGGCGGGGCTTTTCGGCGAAAGATCCGCAACCCACAGTGAGCAGTGAAGGTCAACACTCCGACTGGGTTGAAACCCGTCTGTCACTGTGCACAGTAGGCTTCGCGAAGTTGTATACGATATCGCTAGACGTGAGTTGAATTCACCCAAAGAGTCGAGCCTAGTCAAACCTATTATTGGCCGTCTTTACTGTATCATCTGTGCAACAGCGTGGCAGTGCGGCCCGATGTTCTGGTCATCGTTTCACCTCCGTTATGCTCGGGCACTGTAACACCTGCTTCTGACTCTCCATCAATCAGTATCTGTTGAGTCAGCGCTTGGACTTGAACACCGCAACTGCCGGGCTACCGACTGCTTATCTCTCCTCCCGCCTCCGGTCGAGCACCACAGCCTTCGCCGATTTTTCCGCTCTCTATGTGGTTACAAACAACTGAACAGCGCCCTTAGCGATGGCCACAAGCAGTCCTGCCCAGATAAAAACCCTCGGAGGTTGACATCAACTCAGCAGCACCCCCACTCCTCACTCCTCTTTTCTAGATTACATCTTAGACTTCAGATCCACTTCTCTCACCTCCTACACAATGTCTCGTTCTTCTGCTTCTGACAAGGCTCCTCTTCTCAACCCATCGGCTCCTGTCCAGGAGAAACTTCCGTTCCCTCTTGGCCTCGTTTCGCCTGGCGTTCGCCCATACTTGGAACTTATCCGGTTCCATAAGGTACGCTTCTTGTTTATGTGGCTATGTGAAGTGGGCTCATACTCGACATAGCCCACTGGTACTATCCTCATGTTCTGGCCATTCGGTAAGCCCCAATATTGCTTTCTTCAAGTTCCCGACTTACACCAAACTTAGCTTGGGGCTTGACCATGGCGGCGTACCACACAAGCTTGGACTTGACGACCTTCTGGACCGAAATGTTCAAGTTTTTGATTGCTGCATTTATTGTGCGTGGCTCGGCCTGCACGATCAACGATATTTTCGATCGCAACTTCGATGCTGGCGTTGGTACGCTCATTTTCCACTAAGCGTCCTCTTTCCCACCTAATGTTGTCATAGAGCGCACCAAGGGACGTCCTCTCGCCAGCGGCCGTGTGTCCGTCTTTGCCGCTGTCGTTTATTTGATTCTCCAATACCTCGCTGGCGTGCTTCTGTACATGCCCTACAAGGGCATCGCGTTCTGGGCCGCCATTGCTCAGCTTCTTCCTCTGTATGTCCATCGATGTGCTGATTCCGGATGGGTCACTGAGCGGACCTGACACATGCAGCTTCATCGTCTACCCTCTCATGAAGCGAATCACCTACTGGCCTCAGGCATGGCTCGGCATTGCCATGAACTTCGGTCTGGTCGTCGCCTGGGTTGCCATCACCAATAAGTTTGACATCCAGCTACTCACTCTTCTCATGGTCGGTTCATGGGGCTGGACCATGCACTACGGTTAGTTCTCTTCTCCCAACGTGGGAAGAAAGCAGCTGACATGTCGATAGACACTATCTACGCGTGCCAAGATCGCAAGGACGATGTCAAGGTTGGCGTCAAGTCGACCGCCGTCATGCTTGGCGACTTTGTCCGCCCCTTCACCTTCAGCTGTGCCGTCTTGTTTGTGGCCACCCTCGCCTACGCCGGCATCCTTAACGAACAGACTGGCTACTTCTTCTACATCACCGTCGGCGGCACCTCCCTTCACCTCATCTGGCAATACGTCACCGTCGACCTCGACTCCCCCGACAGCTGTGGCTGTGAGTTATCATCCTATGCGATGCTTCCACACATTTTATTAACGTACTTCCTTGTAGTGAACTTCATCCGCAATGGCCACATGGGATGGGTTACCTGGGCTGGTCTCATGATTGACTACCTTGTCAAGATCGACAAGCTCCCCTTCCTTTCTTGAAAAACTTGTTGCACCGAGTCAATTTCAGTCCGAGCAGGATCAGTGTACGACGGCGACGGACTCGAGAATTATTTCTATTTCGGGCACAATTTAGCTCTCGCGGTGTTCTAATGTGTATTTATTTACACGTTCTCATAATTTGCTATTTGATAGATAGAATCATCATCCCTCTCTCTCGAATCCATAATAATATTTTCATTTTCACCTCAGTATTTTTTCCGATTGCGGAAACCCCGCCGAGAGTACTTTAATTGTCTATCAGACAGAAACGACTGCGGTAGAACCGAACAACCGAGTTGGTGCGTTTACGTAATTCGCATTTGATGGCCAGCGCTCCGCCCAAACTCCCAGAAGGCGCGAAGGAGAAAACTGGCCAACTTTCCCAGTAACATTTTCGCCCACGCTTGCTGAGCAGCACTAGATGCCCCATGTCGCAGCAGGATTCCTTCGAAACGCTATGGAACCCTCGTAAATCCTTTCTTTTTATCGCAATCCTCGTTTTCGTCTTCGTGCAAGCTGGCCTCTTCGTTGGGCACTTCTCTTCTGACGGCCATCTCCCAACCGAGCGTTCGACGTTACATCCCGCGCATGCTGGCCCCACGCGACTCACAGGGACAGTTGCCGGGCACCCGATACCCCATCTCATGGACGACGCGGAACACCGCTTCCGTAAATTGTTGTCGCGCCAAAGCCGCTCTCTACGCGCCGCCGTTACAGAATACAAGAGGCGATATGGCCGTAATCCACCAAAGGGTTTCGACTCGTGGTGGTACTTCGCGCGGGCGAATAACGTGAAGATGATCGACGAGTATGACGGCCTCGTCAAAGATCTCGAGCCCTTCTGGGAGATGACAGGGGAGGAGTTCAGGATGCGAGCCCTTCAGGTATGTGCGACGTGTCACCGTCGTTTTTACTCATCGCCCAACGTAACCTGGCTTTAGGCAGCTCAAGATCTTCCTTCCGTTGACTTGGTGCGGATACGAGACGGCGAGGCGGAGGCCGTTAACATCAAGTCGCGCCATGACAAGGACGACGTCGGGATGCGCGCTCGCAGTTTCCTAAAAATGATAGACAAGTTCAAACACTTGGTGCGTTTTTTTTGACTCGTTGGAGGATGTTTCTGATGGCCTCTCCACTGGCTCCATTGGCATTCAGCTGCCCGACCTCGATTTCGCCATCAATGCCCGGTCAGAAGGTCGCGTTCTTGTTCCGTGGGAGTATCGCAAGTACTCAAATATCACACTCCGAGAATCGTTTGGTGTGTCTTGTATTCACTTCTCTGAATGTTGACCAACGCCGGCCCAGGAACCACGATGGGTCATCTTACTGTCCCTGACTGGCGGGGAGAGGGGAGCGTGTGGGAATCTTATCGCCGGACATGCCCCCCACAATCTGCGGCCCGACGAATCATGGGGTCCATGCGAGCGATCGGCTTTAATGGCACGACGAATTACTTCCGTCCTACTGAGTCGTTCCCTGGTCCCGATTTCGCCTTCACCAGGGAAATTGCCAGAGAGTTCTCTTTCTGTGACAACCCATCTGCCCACGTATCACACGGCCATTTCTTCTCTGATTGGCGAACCGTTCCCGTTCTATATCCAATCCTCTCACCCGCCAAAGGTTTGGGCTTTAGTGACATCAAGATTCCAAGCCATTATTATTACGGGACGACTCGACGCTACACCTACGCATGGGACGATGTGAATTTGGAGGTCAAGCAGCTGGATAGTATGGAGATACCCTGGGAAAAGAAGGATGACAAAATATTCTTCCGTGGCGCCACGACTGGCGGCGGTAGTTCGCCGCGTGGTTTCTCACCACACTACCAGCGTCATCGGTAACTATCTCCCTATTCCTATGAAAATATCTGACGCTTCCACAGTTTTGTCAAACTAGCCAGCGGCAATTCCGAAACAAATCGCACAATCGTTTTTGCCGATCCTCCTGATTCCTCCAACTTTGTATATGCCTCAGTTCCTATCTCTTCCCTTAATCGAGAGATTATGGACGTCGCCTTCGTTAGCTCTGTTGACTTCGACCATTATCCCGGTGGCTTGTCCCAACAAGTTTTAGACCACCGGTTCGACGACGCTGCGGTCCTAAGCGACTACTGGGCACATAAGTATCTTCTCGACTTGGACGGGATGAGCTACTCTGGCAAATTCTTCGCTTTCCTTGGGTCTGACAGCGTCGTCATAAAATCGGGTGTTTATCAAGAATTTTTCTCCGACTGGATTCAGCCTTGGTGCGTTCTTTTTTCTGTATTTTTGTCTTCTCCCTTTGACAACGGATACTGTTCCCAGGCTTCACTACATCCCACTATCGACGTCGTATGCCGAAATATACAACATCCATGCCTTCTTTTCAGGTGGTACGCCAGAGGCACTTGCAGTCGTGAACTCCACTGTGCAACATCTCTCGCGAAGACAACACATACCCCTCGATGGGGATAAGCGATTACGGCGCATCGCGCGTGCAGGAAAAAATTGGAAGCATACGATAGGCCGACAGGTTGATATGGAGGGTGAGCCTGGCCGTACATCTAGCCCACTTTTTACGGAGCTAATCAGTTCCCCATCTCCGCACAGCGTATGTCTTCCGGCTTTGTTTGGAATATGCTCGACTTGCAGCGGACAATCGTGATAAAATGGACTATAAATCCTGGGTCTAAGTTCGGGCTGTAATTTTGTTATATGATATTTGCCCCGTTGTGTAGGGCACACCATCTGCCGCCGGTTATCTACCGGATGCGCAGCTTTGTGTCCTCGTTGCTCACGCACAATGGTAATACACTCGTTTGAGTAAACGTACCCCCGGGTGCCGGGGTGGTGGATGGTGCCCACGTGCCTATCATTTCCCATCGCAGGCTACAGTAGTCTTCATCCAATAAGCAAACATTGAAACGCTGAGGCCAATGATTCGCATATATGCCGAATGATAACGAAAGAATGTTATGTGCAGTGAGTGACATGTCCTCTAGAGGTTACCAGATATTTGGAGAAGATAGCATGAGTTGTCACAGTGTACTAAATCGATTATGGCTTCCAAATCATCGGTACTAGTACCTTGGGACAGCAGAACAGTAAATGGAATACCTGTCGACAGGTGTTTCCGCCAAGGACTTGACATGTCGACATATGCGTTGGCAGTCTGTTTGAGATCTGACGCGTGCCATGAGATTCGGTGCTCGATCCCTACCTCGCATCCACCACCTGCATCGCGTTGGACCCACCAGAACATTCTAAACTACCTTCTACTGTATATCTGGTTTTATCCATATGCAAGCAATCAGATGATTCTTGTATTCTGCCACGTCCAAAATGCTTCGAATCGATACCGCTGGCAGTTGCGCTGGAGATTTCGATGTTTCAAGTACGCCGTTTGACTTCCTCTGCATCCATGGATTTCATATCTTTCAATAGGGGCCGATATCTGGGGAATCAAGCTATTACTTGTAGTCAAGACGGATGAGACGACAGCACACACGATGTCGAATCATAGACCACC
This sequence comes from Russula foetens, assembly GCA_003316565.1. Classification (NCBI taxonomy): domain Eukaryota; kingdom Fungi; phylum Basidiomycota; class Agaricomycetes; order Russulales; family Russulaceae; genus Russula; species Russula foetens. The sequence continues at coordinate 32,494 of QFFA01000216.1, forward strand.
ACGCCACTCAAACCTCAGTTGTTGTAAGGATGGAATTTGATATAGTCCACGATCGACCCAGAGAAGGTGACCCGCATCAGAACACTACTCCTTGAAGGCAGGGCAACAACTTGAAAGACCGGTGTTTCAAATTGAAGCTTCGAACATGGTGGACCCACCCACTTACCCACCCACGACGACGAGCAAACAGTCCTCTTATCAACCATCACCGTTTCGTTCTAACACCCTTTGCCGCAATCCTGATCCATAGCTGCCCCTCCAAGGTTAATGTGTAAACGCAAATGCCATGTGGCCGGATGGACCAAATAACACAAGGTAATTAGAGGACATGAGGTTTCGGCGTGTTACACTGTTATCGGCCGGCACATCGCGACGCAAGCAGACTTTGCCCCGCACATCCCGGACTTTCATCCCCATCACCCTACACGAGACCCCCGCATTTAAAAGGTGAGTCGCTTGTGAAGCGTGAAGCATGCGATCTGATAAGTGCTTGTCATCCGGCGTATCCCGTCCTCATAGTTCTACATCCTCCCCTCGACCTCTCTCTTTTCTACCCCCCACCCTACCCCATTCACCAGTATGATGCCCTCAATGCTCCCCCCAACCTTTTCTCCTACCGTAGCGATGGTTCCTTCTCCTGCAGTCTCACCTGCAATCGTTGGGCGCAATCTCTACGAACAGCCCATGCCCTTCCAAAGTCCGAATGGCGATTTTGAGATAGAACGCGTAACAAATGTCCGGGGGCCGCCTCGACCTCCCCTTCGCCGTGCGGTGTCCGACTACGCTAGCGACACGCTCCTTCAAACGAGCATTGCGAACGTTATTGCAGCCAAGGCACGGCCCTTTGTTGTCACTGGGCGGATACCAGTAGACCCCGCCACCCTTACACTATTCTTCCGAACAAAGGTAAGTGGCTACTTGATGAGTTGCGATACTCCTTCGCTTATTGATCCCTCATCAGAGTGGAATCACGCACTCCCTCGATTTCCCGATCGATGTCGATTATGACACGCCCCCTGCTCTCGATGTCCTAATCGCTGCTTGCCGACCTCATCCACAAGTGAGAGATGACGCGGAGAGCGAGTCACTTTTCTATCCAACGAACCTTCCCCTGACAACTTCGCTCGAACTCGCCAATCACCCGATCCTCGAGGCTGTGCGCAACACGCTCTTCCCCAACCTGCCTGCTGGACATTTCCTCCAAGCTGTGCGTGACAAATTGGAAATAGTCCCAACTGGTGCAAGCATGGACGAACAAGCGGTCCCTGGGGACTCACGTGTCGCGACCGTGCTCGTGACGCTTCCGGTTCGCCATCGCGGTGGCGCATTCGTCGTGCACCCTCCCGAAGGCGGTGAGGAGCGCAACCAGGGGCGCGGCGGTAAGAGCGGGCACATGGAGTGGATCGCATACATGTCAGACTGCACGGCAGAGGTCGAGACGGTGCTGAAAGGCTGTCGGATAAGCCTGTCATTTGCGGTACACCTCAAGAGCTTCGGCCCGGCGGGCGCATCCCCCGATCCGCTCATCGCGCCAAGTGATTATCTCTTGGACAATTTGGCTCCGATCTTCAACACTATGCGCGGCCGCACGATCGCTTTTTACCTTACTGGTGACTATGGCGTCAACCCGGCTGACGTACTCGCCGAGTCCCTTGTGCCTTATGTGAGTTCGAAACCACGTCAACTGTGTTATGCCTTCTAACCCTTTGTTCGCTGTCTGTAGTTGAAGGGTGGTGACTCGATTCTGTACCACGCTGTTAAGCTGTACAAGCTCTCTCCTGAGCTCCGTTGGACCGCTGGCGGATACATCTGGCCTGTCGATCGCGTTGTTGAATGTGGGCCAGAGGTCGTCGACGGTAACTCTTACGGCAGCCCAGGCCGCCATCCGCAGAGTGCGGCCTACGGGGCCTTGCCGTATGTGGATGGGAACGAGCATATCATTAACCTCCAGCAGCGCGTCGAGCAGAGTGGTGCCATCCCACTCGCAGAGGCGGACATAGTGCTGTTAGCAGACAAGGATACGTCAGGGAGCATGTCTGGGACGATCTCGAAGGAGCGCGTACCGCTTGTGTCTGGCGGCTTGTTGGATAAGTTGGTTGTGAATATTTTACTCGTGGTGTATGTAGCTTGATCGTCTAGTCTTACGTTGTCACAATCTCAGCTGTACTTTACGGGGATAAACCTCATGATCTATCTAATCGATGGGTGATGTTGCGGTTGAGTCCGGCGTCATCGCCGAGATTCTTCCGAGACCGAGGGGATGACTAATTCCTAAGGCGCAACTTGAGAAGTCAACAGAAATTCAGTAAGTTACAAGATACAAGAGGAAGTCATGGTGGTCAACCGAGGTGTCCCTGAGACCGTGGCGCCCTGGGCGCTCTTATGTTATTGCGAGATATGGTACGACTCCGTTTTCCCTCGCCGCGCCTAAATTGAATGAACATCGAACATTCCGTCGTTCCCTCTATATTTTACAGGGTAATCGACATAACGCCAACACACGACACCCTAACAAAGGGTACTAAGACTGCTGCACACCTTCAGCTTTTCATGTCCCAGCTATGTCCGGCACTCCAATTCACTTAAACGAATCCAACCCAACAAGCCCTGCTCATGCTACCCCAACCGATATGGGGACGGACCCTCCTAATGACGATCGCACTGAACTACCCCAGACGCAACGGTATGTCATCAAACCGATTACTATGCGTTGTCGTCTGGGAGAGCTAACGTCCGGGCCATCTACCAATGATGGTCTTAGCTCTTCGCCTCCTACTCAAACACTTACGCATTCCTTGAAATCGACAACCGAACATCTGACATCAATAACTGGATCGAGCGTGGCGCCTGTACCCGTTGCTCGTGGCGACTTCTTGCCCGATTCGTCGACAGAGCCCCTCCCAAACGTTTCTTCGGGTTCAACACACGCGCTGGACAATGTTACTGAAACAGGGAACGAAGTGAGAGATGGTCAATCGGATTCCGGTTTGAACCAACATGGATCCTCTGGTGCGTTCTGGGTGCATGGGTTTCGTGGTTGCGCTGTACATTGATACAGACTCTAAGAAGGTGCCACAGTTGAGGCCGTACAGAGTGACATCGCACCGCTCCGACCCCTCATTACGGCAACTGCCGGAGCTGTTGAACAAATTGTAGAGGATAGGATTGATAAATTTTCCGACGGTATGCCCGTTTTCATGAAGGCTCTCGATGAATTGAAAGTATTGCATCCTTTCATCAATGGTATGTCGATCATCCTGTATGCTTTCACACCTGGTGACCGAGAACATAGTCGTCGTCTTGACTTTCAAAACTGTTTACACCCTCGAGATGAAGCGCCGCCAAAATGAAAAGAAGATCATTGCAGTCTATGTTGAGATGAAGGATATGATGAGTGCACTGTTTTGGTGCGTGGTGATATTACCTATCGCACCTCGCTGATATAATGCAGCTTGAAAGACGTGAATTTTGACGACCTCATCGGACCCGATGGCATGAGCATCGACGATCGCCTGCGTTCGCTTGTTGAGCGGACGGTAGATGATATCAAGCTGTGCTCGAATGTTTGCGATGCCTACATGAAGAAGAGACTATTGGCGAGGGTGACATTAGCACCTATCTGGGACGCAAAGCTGCTCGACTTTGTGCGACTATTCAACCACCGGCGCCGAGAATTCGAGTCCAAATTATCCATGCATTCAAGTCAGGTTAAGGCCATTTCCAAACTTGACACTATTAAGCACGAGATGGATGTTCTCAACGAGAGGTCCTCTCTTTCGTAAATTCTCTTGATTAAGTGCTGAACTTGGACATAGACTCGATGTCATGATGTCCATATTTCAGCAACTGGTCAGCCCCGAGGAGAAGGAACTTTCAGCACGCGTGACCACGAGTGGCGGTGTAAAGGCCCTCAGGAATAATGACAAGATGCTACTTACTCTGGAAGAAGCTGCGAACAGAGCGTCACGTGCGCCGGGTGCAGAGGGACATCGTGCTCTAGGAACAAAAGTTAGCGACACAGATGATCTCAAAACTGACATCTTTGAGGATCCAACCGACGCCATTGAAAGAAACTACGCCGTGTTCTCTCGCAAGTTTGAGGCCCAGAAGAATCAGATCGTCGACGAGCTCCAGCTTGCCGTCATGCGGGAGAGTGACCGTGTCATCCAGGAGCTGACCGGCGGGCCTCATGAACAGATCCGTGATCGCGTGAGTCGTTTCACACCGTACCCATTCATTACATGTATGCCCAATTACTCACCATTTCTTCAGTCAATTCACGAGATTTGGAAAGCCATGGTAGATATCATATTTCCCTCCATATATGAAAGGGGTTAAACATGATTGCCTCTGTAGGGCTGGCGCTGGAATGTCAAGGCTCGACATTTCGTACTCGCTCTCCGAGACTACTATTCAGAGAAACCAGCCTTACGATCATCACAAATTCGCGGAGTGAGCGCCTCGACAGTTATCGACTCTCAAAATCCAGATGCATGGGCAATTAAATACATCGATATCGTCCGACTGCAACCTATATTAGAGGCAATCGACGACGACGCATCAGGTTTCATCACCATTGAAGAGACGAATGATTTCACCAGTTCCCGGCCAATTGACTGGAGGTGAGTATCATTTTACATGAAATTGATACTATCTCATGAAATCCAGCCTGCCACATTGGGTGGCCTTCTGGGCAGTTGGTCAGTAGCGCGTCTATCACAATTATCTGCATTGCTGATTCTCGGCAGGATTTAGGCCGTCAATCATCGACTATGCAAAGCGGATAGAAGAGTTGTTCGCCAAGATGGAAGGCATTCGCTTCCATGTGCTCCCATCTAATCGAGAGGCCATCGATGACTATTTCCATGACATTTGGGAGCCTGTTCACACCCTCACGGCGGCAGTGATCTCACTACAACCTGGGCCAAATAATTCAGATAAATTTCAGCCGTATCTCGAATCAGAGGAGGCTCGGCTATCTGCCAATCTAAAGGCTGTCGACTACATCGTAGATGAGACTGATACCTTGACACTCATCATGGGCATGGGGAGTATTGAAAAGGTCAGCACCTCGCGAAGCACACAGCAGTATCCTTTGCTTATCTGTTGTAGACCCTCTTTCCATTGCTTTACTTGTTGATGAAGCGGCACTACGAGATCATGCGAATCATGCGGACCAAGAGGATCGACTCACGCGAGCTTTCCAACTCCTCAATGAGTGTCCTCTATCTCCATAATGCTATTCAATGGCGCGTGGGTGACCTGGAATGTATGTCTGTCCCGTGACCTTCCGCTATTTTGGGACGATGACTGGCTAAACCTTCGCAGACACATTTTCGCAGCAAGGGCTTGATCTAGAGAAACAGTTCCGAAAGTTTGCTCATGGGACCGTGAGTTATCTCCTTTACTCCTTCCTCTTGCGCTGCCCGACCTTCGGACGTAATGTTCTAGTTTAAGTACATCCATAATCCAAATGCTTTGTGGTCTGTGGAATACGTCCGAAGTCTCAGTTCCCCAGTCATAGCATACAATGATGATGCCGAGGACCCAAATGCCAACTCGCAAGATATCTTGAAGTACGAATTTACGGACGAGTTGTCTCTTGATCTCTGGGTGTACGACGGTCATTCCGTTGACGACATTCCAATTTATAGTGATGTTGGGTCGGAGTTGAAAGATATGTAGGTTCTCTCACAAATCGTCAGTCCCCTATCTCATGTACGCACTGGCAGCTTGGGGCACTGGCACGGTTATTATTACAAAATTAACGGCGTACGAGAGACCGATGGACCAGACTCAATGGTGACTTTGGTGCTCGAGCCTGCTCAAGGCGAACACGATCTCAAGGCGAACGCATGGTCCAATAGAGGACGCCACATCATGACTGCGTCTTGGTCCAAGGGGATAAACAACGCTCTACGAATCAATCTCAAGATGACCTTTCCCAGTACACTTTGGTCTCCCGTGTTTTTCGAAGGTCACTTCGATCCAAAACGCGATGCATTGACTGGTGTTTGGGCCACATCTGCAGACCTGGACATCCCCAGTGGAAACATGGAATTTCGCCGAATTCCGCCTTGTTACCTTACAGTCTATCCCAGTATCAAAGACCTTTCTCACAACAGGTCCCGTGCGTTATGGAGATTCGCAATTGCGGCGGTGCGAAACGACGTTCGTCGGGACAGTTGGTCATGGTCATTCTTTTCCCAACGTCGAGATGACCGTGAGACTGTGATCTCCTTGACAATCCGCTCACTTTACTTCGGGAAGCTCCTAGATGACAACGAAAGTGAAGATCTCTGTGAGACTGTGCAGCGTCTTACACCGGCCGATGCCTGTTTTTATACTTCCAAGATCAACCGCGTACGTGCGCATACCCGGGTGCATATGTGAGTTCGTCCTGGAGGTAGTTAGCGATAATCTTCTAATACCGACACTGGTTGTAGAGGCGCATGGTGTGACTCGTGCTATGGACTCGTCGGTGGAGCTCGGCTGTTCTGTCTAGACTGTGCGAACAAGGACACGGCAGTCTACAACGTCCTAGATCTTTGCTCTAGACCGGAATGTATCGCGGCACGTGTGACACATCGTCAAGACCTCGAGGGTGCACACGAACCGAACCACAAGCTCGTCAAAGTTCGGACTGTTTTACTGAAACGTCAACACGGCCGTGTACATACTGCGGCAAAGAAGGCATTTGAACGTGCGGAAATGGTGTGTAAGCAGATCGCAGAAGCGTCTAAACAGCCGGACACCAGATCGAATGTGAAGGGTGCGTCCAGTTTCGCGTCAATCTGGTAATGGTTCTCCCACCCCAGGTGGTACTGAAGGTGTTCCGGATAACTCAGGCTTGGAATATACTACCCGAGCATCAGCATTCGACATGTGGGAGGATTCTCGACCATCACCTCAGAGCCAGAGTGGTGACTTGCCTACATGCGGCGCCTGTGAAGGACCTCTCTCATTTCCATTTTGGGGTTGCATATTTTGCAAAGGTCAGTCCTTGGATCAAGTCGTTCTGAGTTGGGTCGAGTAAATACTCACGTGCTATCTGTGCTGACAGATCTTTTCATATGCAATCTGTGTGATACCAAAGGCGTCCCTGACCTCACATTCTTCTCAGAGAAGCATACCGAGGAGCACCATCTCATTCGTTGCCTGGTTCCTAAGGGGGCGAAGAACGCCCCTTTCTCGACCGAGAAATGACTCACGTCGCTTAAAAAGCGACTTGATTAGGATACAAACGATATTCACGACGTTAGTATAGGGATTGGAAATGTATAGCTCCTCAGGCCGGCAGGCAGCATCGGATAGTTATGGTCAGCCTTTATACACGATATGTTTTCGCCGGATTACGAGACTTGTGACCGTGGCGGTTTCTTTGACCTGAGACGTATAAGGATACATTGGGGAGCATGTCTAGGACGATCCCGAAGGAGTGCGTTGAAGCGAGGATGAAGGTCTCGCGTGCGAGAACGTAAGGCAGATCAGAGTCTACAATGAGGGGAAAAGTTCTCTATTTCAGACAGGGATCGAGCCACCTGTAAACTAGATTCGAGAATATCGAAACAAAACGTAAACATACGAGCAGACAGGGCGAACAAGGAATACAGGACATGTCTATGGATGAAAGGGAAACGGCGCGTGAGGAGAACACAGGATGAGTGAATGCAGACGCGAAGCCCAAGGACGGAGTCATACAAGATCCACTCGAGCTGCTGTGAACGAAAGTGAGGCCGTTGTCGGATGTGAGATCGCGTCGACTGAGGCTAGGAGTGAGGACAAAAGGTTCATGGCGATGCTCATCAAGGTGAGAGCACGTGAGGACAGCGCTGCCGTCCGCGTTTTCATGCGCAACGGCATAACTTGCCTTACAGCGTACCACTTGTGTCTGGTGACTGCCGGGTTGGATAAGTTGGTTGTTGATTGATTATTTTACTGTATGCATTTAGGTCCGGCGTGATCGCCGAGATTCTTCCGAGACCGAGGAGATGACTAATTCGTAAGCCGCAACTTCTCTCGCTAACGATCAAGTCACGACGCCCTCCGAGAGATCAATTGAAATTCAGTACACAAGAGAAAAGTCATGTCAACCCAAGGAGTCCCTGAGGCCTGAGGCCCTGAGACCGTGGCGCCCTGGCCTGGACGGCTCTTATGCTATCACGTGGTGAGATGTGGTACGACTTCGTTTTCCTTCGTCGTGCCTAATCGAACATTCCCTCGTTCCCTCTATGTTTACAGGGTAATCGACATAACCCAGCACACGACTCCCTAACAAAGGGGTCTAAGACTCCACATCTAACGTTGGATGGAACCCAACCCAACAGGCCCTGCTCGTGCCACCGATGATGGGACGGGCCCTCCTCATGACAATCGCACTGAATTGCCACAGCTGCAACGGTATGTCATCGAACCAATTACTATGCATCGTCATCTGGGAGAGCTAACATCCGAGCCATCTACCAATGATCGTCTTAGCTCTTCGCTTCCTATTCGGACATCTACGCCTTCCCTGAAATCGACAACTGAACATCCGACATCAATAGCTGGATCGAGCGTGGTGCCTATGCAGAAACCTGGCTCCGTTGGTCCTGGAGACTTCTTGCCCGATTCGTCGACAGAGCCCCTCCCAAACGATTCTTCGGGTTCAACACACGCGCTGGACAACGTTCCTGAAACAGGGAACGAGGTGAGAGATGGTCCATCGGATTCTAATTTGAACCGACATGGATCCTCCGGTGCGTTCTGGCCGCACAGGTTTCGTGGTTGCGCTGTGCATTGATACAGGCTTGAAGGTGGCACAGTTGAGGCCCTACAGAACGACATCGCACCACTCCAACCCCTCATTACGGCAGCTACCGGAGCTGTTGAACAAATTGCCATTGTGAAGTCAGTAAAGGATAGGATCGATCATTTTTCCGACGATATGCCGGTTCTCCTGACAGCGCTCGATGACGTAGCGAAGATATATCCTTTCATCGGTGGTATGTCGATCATACTATACACTTTCACGCCAAGTGACCGAGAACACAGTCGTCGTCTTGGCTTTCAAGACTGCTTGCACCATCGAGATGAAGCGCAGCCGCAATGAAAAGAAGATCATTGCAGTCTATGTTGAGATGAAGGACATGATGAGTGTACTTCTCTGGTATGTGATGATATTACCTATCGCACTTCGCTGATATTATACAGCTTGAAAGACGTGAAAACCGACAACCGTATCGCACCCGATGGCATGAGCATCGAGGATCGCCTACGCCCGCTTGTTGAGCAGACCGTAAATGATATCAGGCTCTGCTCGAATGCTTGCGATGTCTACGGGAAGAAGCGGCTCTTGGCGAAGGTGCTGCTAGGATCAACCTGGGACGCAAAGTTGCTCGAATTTGTGCGACGCTTCAACGACCGTCGCCGAGAATTCGAGTTCGAATTATCCCTTCATCATACAAGTCAGGCTGACAGGGCCAATTCCAAAACTGACACTATTGGGCATAGAGTGGATGTTATCAACGAGAAGTTCTCTCTTCACTGACCCTCTTCTGCTTAAGTGCTAATCTTGGACATAGACTGGACGCCATGACGGCCATGTTTGACCAACTGGTCAGCCCCGAGCAGAAGGAACTTTCAGCGCTCGTGACCACGAGTGGCGGTGTAAAGGCCCTCAGGGATAATGATAAGATGCTACTTGTTTTGGAAGAAGCCGCGAACAGAGCGTCAAGTGCGCCAGGTGCAGAGGGACATCGTGCTCTAGGAACAAAAGTTGGCGACACAGATGATCTCAAAACTGACGTCTTTGAGGACCCAACCGCTGGCGTGGAAAAAAACCAAGGCCTGTTCCTTCGCAAGTTTGAAGCCCAGAAGAATCAGATCGTCGACGAGCTCCAGCTTGCCGTCATGCGGGAGAGCGACCGTGTCATCCAGGAGCTGACTGGTGGGCCTCATGAACAGATCCGTGATCGCGTGAGTCGTTTCACACCATGCCCATCCACTACATGTATGCCCCCCATTACTCACTTTTTCCTCAGTCAATTCACGAGATTTGGAAAGCCATGGTAGATATCATATTTCCCTCCATATATGAAAGGGGTTAGAATTGATTGTCTCTATAGGGCTGGCGCTGGAATGTCAAGGCTCGACATTTCGTACTCGCTCTCCGAGACTACTATTTAGAGAAACCAGCCTTACGATCATCACAAATTCGCGGAGTGAGCGCCTCGACAGTTATCGACTCTCAAAATTCAGATGCATGGGCAATTAAATACATCGATATCGTCCGACTGCAACCTATTTTAGAGGCAATCGACGACGACGCATCAGGTTTCATCACTATCGAGGAGATGAACGATTTCACCAGTTCCCGGCCAATTGACTGGAGGTGAGTATCATTTTACATGAAATTGATACTATCTCATGAAATCTAGCCTGCCACATTGGGTGGCCTTCTGGGCAGTTGGTCAGTAGCGCGTCTATCACAATTATCTGCATTGCTGAATTCTCGGCAGGATTTAGGCCGTCAATCATCGACTATGCAAAGCGGATAGAAGAGTTGTTCGCCAAGATGGAAGGCATTCGCCCCAACGTGCTCCCACCTAATCGAGGGGCCATCGATGACTATTTCCATGACGTTTGGGATTTCGTTCACACACTCACCGCCGCGGTGATCCCACTACAACCTGGTCCAGATAATCTAGATAAATTTAAGCCGTATCTCGAATCAGAGGAGGCTCGGCTGGCTGCTAATCTAGAGGCGGTCCACTATATCATAGATGACACTGAGTCCTTGACACTCATCACGGGCATGGGGGGTATTGAAAAGGTCAGCACCTCGCGAAGCACACAGCAGTATTCTTTGCTTATCTTTTGTAGACCCTCTTTCCATTGCTTTACTTGTTGATGAAGCGGCACTACGAGATCATGCGAATCATGCGGACCAAGAGGATTGACTCACGCGAGCTTTCCAACTCCTCAATGAATATTATCTATCTCTGTGACGTTATTGGATACCGCGTGGATGACCTCACAAGTATGTCTTTCCCGCCAGCTTCCGCTATTTTAGGACGATGACTGGCTAAACCTTCGCAGACATATTCTTGCAGCGAAGGCTTGATCCAGAGAAACAGTTTCGAAAGTTTGCTCATGGGATTGTGAGTTATCGCCATTTCTCCTTCCTCTTGCGCTGCTTATCTTCGGACATAATCTTCTAGTTTAAGTATATCCATAATCCAAATGCTTTGTGGTCTGTGGAATACGTCCGAAGTCTCAGTTCTCCAGTCATAGCATACGACGATGCTGAGGACCCAAATGTCAACCCACAAGATATCTTGAAGTACGAATTTACGGACGAGTTGTCTCTTGATCTCTGGGTGTACGACGGTCATTCCGTTGACGACATTCCAATTTATAGTGATGTTGGGTCGGAGTTGAAAGATATGTAGGTTCTCTCACAAATCGTCAGCCCCCTATCTCATGTACGCACTGGCAGCTTGGGGCACTGGCACGGTTATTATTACAAAATTAACGGCGTACGAGAGACCGACGGACCAGACTCAATGGTGACTTTGGTGCTCGAGCCTGCTCAAGGCGAACACGATCTCAAGGCGAATGCATGGTCCAATAGAGGACGCCACATCATGACTGGGTCTTGGTCCAAGGGGATAAACAACGTTCTACAAATCAAACTCAAGATGACATTTGCCAGACAATGGTCTCCCGTGTTTTTCGAAGGTCACTTCGATCCAAAACGCGATGCATTGACTGGTAGTGTTCTGGGCGCATCTGCAGATCCAGACATCCCTAGTGGGAAAATGGAATTTCGCCGAATTCCGCCTTGTTACCTTACAGTCTATCCCAGTATCAAAGACCTTTCTCACAACAGGTCCCGTGCGTTATGGAGATTCGCAATTGCGGCGGTGCGAAACGACGTTCGTCGGGACAATTGGTCGTGGTCATTCTTTTCCCGACGTCGAGATGACCGTGAGACTGTGATCTCCTTGACAATCCGCTCACTTTACTTCGGGATGCCCCTGGACGACAACGAAAGTGAAGAGCTCTGTGAGACTGTGCAGCGTCTTACACCGGCCGATGCCTGTTTTTATACTTCCAAGATCAACCGCATACGTGAGCATACCCGGGTGCATATGTGAGTGTTGGAGGTGATTGGCGATAGTCTTTTAATGTTGACACCGGTTGTAGAGACGCATGGTGTGACTCGTGCTATGGACGCATCGGTGGTGCTCGACTGTTCTGTCTAGACTGTGCGAACAAGGACACGGAATGGTACAACGTCCTAGATCTTTGCTCCAGGCCGGAATGTATCGCGGCACGTGTGACACATCGTCGAGACCTCGAGGGTGCACACGAACCGAACCACAAACTCGTCAAAGTTCGGACTGTTTTACTGAAACGTCAACACGGCCGTGTACATACTGCGGCAAAGAAGGCATTTGAACGTGCGGAAATGGTGTGTAAGCAGATCGCAGAAGCGTCTAAACAGCCGGACACCAGATCGAATGTGAAGAGTGCGTCCAGTTTTGCGTCAATCTGGTGATGGTTCTCCCACCTCAGGTGGTACTGAAGGTGTTCCGGATAACTCAGGCTTGGAATATACTACCCGAGCATCAGCATTCGACATGTGGGAGGATTCTCGACCATCACCTCAGAGTCAGAGTGGTGACTTGGCTACATGCGGCGCCTGCGAAGGACCTCTCTCATTTCCATTTTGGGGTTGCATATTTTGTAAAGGTCAGTCCTTGGATCAAGTCGTTCTGAGTTGAGTCGAGTGAATACTCACGTGCCATCTGTACTGACAGATCTTTTCATATGCGATCTGTGTGATACCAAAGGCGTCCCTGACCTCACATTCTTCTCAGAGAAGCATACCGAGGAGCACCATCTCATTCGTTGCCTGGTTCCTAAGGGGGAGAAGGACGTCCTTTTTCTCGACCGAGACCGAGAAACGACTCACCTCGCATGAAACGCGACTTGATTATCACGCAAACGATATTCACAACCTCAGTGGTAGGTTTGGAAATATGCAGCAGCTCCTCAGGCCGGCAGGCAGCATCGGATAGTTATGGTCGGCGCCTTTATACACGATATCTTTTCACCGGATTACGAGACTTGTGACTGTGGCGGTTTCTTTGACCTGAGACGTATAAGGATACATCGGGGTGCATGTCTAGGACGATCTCGAAGGAGCGCGTTCCGCTTGTGTCTGGTGACTTGTAGGATAAGTTGGTTGTGAATATTTACTCGTGGTGTGTGTAGCTTGATAGTGTAGTCTTACGTTGTCACAGATCTCAGCTGTACGTTGTGGGGATAAAACTTATGGTCCATCTAATCGATGGGTGATGTTACATTTGGTGAGTTCAATGGGTACGAATTTCGACCTCGACCAACGTCATGGCATACAGCAGTAGAATGTATTCACCATTAACGCACCACCTGACCATTGTCTTTCGCTCGGAGACGGCGACGCCCAAAAAAGGTCCCAAAATCGACAGTGGCTATGATGCATTTGATGGCTCGGCCAAGGGCGGCCAAAGACGAATGAGACAAGAGACAGCTTCTCCGCTAAACGCACGTGGTTCTATTTGTCGGTATTTGCACTCAGTCTCACAGATCCACGTGATTAGTACCAGATTCGCTGCGTGGATTCGATTTTCGAAGCCGAGCCAATATTTCCTTGACAGAATCGTCATCTGAATGTGTCGCCACTATTTGCAAACGACATCAACAAGCGACCCAACTCACCCGCCACAAGTAATCAGATGAAGAACCGGAAAGAACATATTATAAGAGGTGGCAACGTTAGAGATGAAAGACACGACATCCTGAGTGTGTATGCATAAAAGTACGAGATAAAGACAAGTTACCATGGGGATATAAAATATTGTAGGCCGCTAGAGTAAACCTACAAGTTGCGCGACTCATTCTGAGCTATCATGTCTGCGCTTGGCCGAATGAGCATAAATGCCCCCGTAAGGCCCTCCAGATGCGACGCAGTCCGCGCGTCCTTTCATCCTCAGCTATCACATCCATCCCTCGCTCCACGGGTGGACGTGCGCCCTCCACATGTCCGATACCCCCAGCCGACGCGACCACCCCGCGGTCGTCAGGCATCCCTACGACTTCCACGTGTCCTCTTTCCGTTTGAGTCGGCTTCTCCTCATCTTGACGCACCACAAGCGTGTGTGGGACCATAAGCACCGAGGTCGACGCCAGGTGAAAATCCGTCTGCCTGTGCTTGTCTTGATCTGTCGTGTCTACGACGCGTGAGATTTCCCTGTGTCCCCGATCTGGTGTCGCCTGCCCGTCCTCAACCTGACCTGTCACATCCGTCCCACGCTTCAAGAGCATGCGTGTGACTTCCACATGCCCCCCAGCCGATGCCAGGTCAAAGGCGGTCTGCCCCTGGTTGTCCTGGACTGTCTTGTCCACGTCGCGCTCGACGAGTATGCGTACGATCTCTGCGTGCCCCCCAGCTGCCGCCAGATGTAATGCAGTCCATCCATACATGTCCTGAACTGTCACATCTGCGCCATGTTCGATGAGCATGCCCGCAACTTCTACTTGTCCTTCAACAGATGCCAGGTGCAACGAAGTCCACCCGTACTTGTCCTGAGCTGACACGCTGGCGCGATGCTCAACGAGCATGCGTGCGACGTCCTCGTGTCCCCGATCCGATGCCAGGTGCAATGGAGTTTGTTTATGGTCGTCCTCAGCCATCGCGTCCGCACCACGCTCGATGAGCATGCGTGTGACCTCCAAGTATCCCCTTTCCGATGCCAAATGCAACGCAGTCTGCCCATGCTCGTCTTGAGCTGTCGTGTCGGAACCGCGCTTGACGAGCATGTATGCGACTTCCGCGTGTCCCCCAGCCGACGCCAGGTGCAACGCGGTCTGCCCGTGCTCGTCCTGGGCTGCCGCATCCGCGCCACACTCGACGAGCATGCGTGCAACCTCCATGTATCCCCCTTCCGATGCCAGGTGCAACGCAGTCTGTCCATGCTCGTCTCGAACTGTCGTGTCGGAACCGCGCTTGACGAGCAGGTACGCGACTTCCGCGTGTCCCCCAGCCGACGCCAGGTGCAACGCGGTCTGCCCGTGCTCGTCCTGGGCTGCCGCATCCGCGCCA
>QFFA01000217.1:8173-18899 GCA_003316565.1 Russula foetens
GGGGGGGGGGGGGGGGGGGGTGCAGGGTGGTTACTGCGCGTCACGGTCTGGCTTATCTGGCTGCTTAAAGCGGCTAGTTTCCCTGATGTATTTGGCTAGAGGAAGCACTAGGCTTGGGGTTCCTAACAGGTTTTCCAGCGTCATCATCTTTTTGGCTTTCTTGACCTCTTGGGCCAGGGCCCAACTTTCGTGCGCGTAGCTTGGACATGTGAACAGGAAGTGTTCAACCGTTTCTCTCTCGTCTCCGCATGCTGGGCATCTCGCCTTATCCACCTTTCGGATCCGTTCGAGGTATTGGTTCAGCGGGACGTGCGCTATCCTCAGTTGCGCTAGATGGCTTGCATCCTCCCTGCTTAGGTCGCCCTGGCTGACCATTTTCAGGAATTTCTTGGAGGGCGCCGAGGCGTCGAACCTTGCGATCTTACGGCCTCGGTCGGATTCCCTCCAACTGGTTTCCCATGCCTTTTTTAGGACGTCGTTGCGCGCTCTTTTGGATGCTGCGGGGTTGATTGGCAGTCGTTTGCGGAGAAAGACTGGGAGATTTTGCTTATCTGAAGATGTTCCTTCCGCTGCTCTTTTCACCTCCCTGTCTGCCAGCTCGTTTCCTTCTATGCGGTGTCATGTTGAAGTACATAAATATAGTCTTGCGATCGATTTAGAGTCAGAAGTGACCGTGGCAGTCGCACTCTGCTCCCGCCCGAGCATCTAACCGAATGGCCTGCCGTATATGATACTCAAATACGTTTGGTTCAAGTTTGCCAGACTTTGTGATGGGCCTCATGTCACGCTCCTGCGCCGTCGCCACACAAAGGGGTTATCCCCAGCGACGTTCCATTCAAAATAAAGAACTGATCTGGTATTTTTTAAAGCCTTACAGCTTACAGGCCATATAATCAAAACCCGAACCCAGCAGAGGAGAAAGAAAAGCCAAAAAAGCCAAAAAAAGGAGTGGGGGGGGACAAAGTGTAAGGTGTCCTTGTCCGCACCTCTATCTCAGCTGCATCCGCCACCACAGGTTCCAGAGAATACCGACTCGGACACCGAGCAGATCGACAGTACCTGCCCCCGGCGTCTCACCAGCGGCAACATCGCCGTGATCCCCAACAAAGTCGAAAGACCTGGCAAACGTAGCTCCACCTCTTCCACCTCCGTTTACATGGCTGGGATGCTGCTGTCGTCTGTGCACGGGGTGCATCCCCTTCCTACACCTTTCGGACTTGGAAACAGCCTTGGACTTGTTTTGTTGAGAGGATCAGACAATGATATTGGGGAGGACGATGACGGAGACGTTGTCGTCTTTGGAGTCTCGTTGCCACGAGTCCTGCCAGTCCGTCTTGTGGCGTGCGATCATCCAGCAATGGACGTCCCTTAGAGTCTGCTTCCGGTGACCCATGTTGGTTCCCGTTATCATCTTCATTGCCGGAGTTGAGCTCGTCGTTATTTGCACCATTACTTTTTGCAAACTGGCAACATCGCCCGCGCTGCCCCGATCGCGTCGAGCCAGCGTGCGCATGGATAAAAGTTCTTGTGTTGGCCGAAGAGGTCGTGTTCTGTCAGAGCCACAAAGTTCATGAGCCATCAATGTGACAGTGCTTACTCGGCGGTGAGACAACGTGAAGGGTTGGGATGGAGAAGGGGTTCGATAAAGCTCTTGGCTATGATGTAGGGCACGAAAATCAGACAAGTACATCTTCACAAGACGCAATTGATCCCATGCGTACCTTCACTGGATAATCGAGACCCTGGGGCATCCCATCTCACTCCACACGCTCTCCTCATTCCCCTTGACTTTCTTCTTCGGAATGGCCTTCAGTGCGACCTCGCGCGTGACGTCCCCAGGCACCATCTGGGTGGAGAGATTTCGCGTGGTCGCGAAGGAGAGCGGGGTAATGGGGAGAAAGTTGGAGGTGACAGTTGGGGGGGAGGCATGGATGGGCCGGCTGCGCGGCGCTCAGCGAGGACTCAGCGTTTTCGTGGTACCTGCTATGTCGCGCGCAGGGATATGCGATGACCATGAGGTGGGGTCTGTGACATGTTTACAGCGTCGTTTTAGAGCGTATACACCCGAGAGGCTCTCACACGTACCATAGCGTTTCAAAACGGGCCAGTCCTAAGGACGTCCTGGATCTCGTGCTGCTTTTTCTTGTTCGCCGATGGAGGTTGCGCCATCACCTTTATGAGACGAGTGAGTTGTTGTCGTGCTGATAGTGTCCGAATCGGTGGCTATGCATCTTCCTCCGCTTTGCGTGGCTGTGATGCCAGAGTCATTTGTGCGGGGGGGGCCATCCCGTCTCACACCTTTTCAGCCTTGACATTGTTGAAGGCATCGGAAATTGACATCGGACACACCGCCACCTTTGAAGGCCCTTCACCACGAGTCCCGACAGCCTGCCACGAGACACAAGATCACCCAGGGATGGAGACGACAAGTATTGTTGGCTCTTGGTTCCGGCATTGTGCGTCACGACGACGGCCCGATTCTGGTCCCACCACGATCACCATTATCAGGACCGAGTGCTAGCTGGTCCATTTTGTTGTTGGTCATGCCATTACTTTTGGGTCACAGAGGTCGTGTTTGGGGGGGGGACAGGGAAATATGAGGAAGGGGGTAGCGGATAGTGAGAAAGGAATGGGACGCACGATCATGTTGCGATGATTGAGACCCTGCAGGACTGGCATCCTGCTCCAGGCGTTCTCAACGTCCCCCTTAATTCTTTTTGAATGGCTATCACTGTGACCACGCGTGTAACGTCCCTTGGTGCGACTTGGGCAGAGAGATGTCGCGCCCGCACAAAGGAGAGGGGGCCAGCAGGGCAAGCGTTGGGGGTGGCGTGGATGGGCTAGCAGCACGGCGAATGACCAGGGACCACTGTCCTGGCGCTGACCATGGGGATATGTGATATATTTACATTATCGAGGGGTTTTCGCACATACCATGAGTTTTCCAGACAAGCCAGTCACTAGCGTATTGCGGATCTCGCAGACGGAGGTTGTGGCATGACCTTTTGGGGGACAAGATGTGCCGGCGATGTTATCCAAATCGGTGATCGTTTTCTCTATTTTTAGGCATGGAGCCGTGGTCGAGAGAAGAAAAGTAATTCTGTTGCAAATTTGGGGTAAATTCATTTTGAGCCCGTCGGAGGCGGAAAGGAAACATGGATACCCGTCACGTGGGACGGGTGTTAAGGCACTTGAGGTTTTGAGATTTCCCTTACTTCTGCTGCATCATCTCTGATCTTACAAAACGCATCGTCGTGGTGTGTCACACCACATAGATGTGATTTTTTTTGCTGTAGTGTAAGCGAGTTGGAGAATTCACCAGTACGTCTGACACAAACCAGAGTAGGGAAATCATCTGAGAGGGCGAGCAAGCGGAAAGGGGAGTATATTTAGAGAAGTCGACTGGACTAGTTATATATGAGGGACCATGCTGTATGCTACACATGGCCATCCAAGAATATACATGTAAGTGTATGCATATGTCGGGAGGGGAGAAAACCAAGGGAGATGAGAGGATGAAAGGAAGTCGCAAGGGTAAGCAATGGTGGAGCCTGAGAGGCCCACGAGGTGACTGGGGCGATGCAACTGCGTGACGTCGTTCCGTGCTCAGCATCCACGCTCACCTTAAAATATAGAAGAGGACAATTTCCGGCCGGTCCAACGCCACCCTTCAGACCTGAATATGAAACTTGCCACCGAGAGCAGCGAATATTGGCCACGCACTGCTGTTGTCGCGAACTTACTACTTTTTAGAAGTAGCAAAGAGGAGCGACGGGGTACTTGTGTTGGAGGTAACTGACCCAGAGACAGAACAGTGAAATGCTGAGGCAAAGGACAGCGATTTGTAACAAGTGAATCTGGAGGGAAAGCTCCAGAGTGGACAGTGGGGGGTAGACAAGAGAATAGTCTGGGGACTATTCGCTACATTTCACAGGTCTTATATACTAATACAGGGTGGTCTGTGCGCAGCCTTTAGGGCCGGCACCAGTACAGGTGACAGGTGTAATCTATCCATATATAGTACACGGTTAGGAGAGTCTATGGAGAGGCTATCAGATCTCATTGGGGATTTGGGGAAATCCCAAGATCTAGCGAGGTTCCCGATATGGGGCGTACTCTGGAGAGGCTATGGGGAATCCCCTGGGAAATCCCAAGATCCGATCGGGGATTCCCTTTGTCTCGATAAGCGTCTTTAGGCTTGGTAATCTTGATGACCTTCCAGGTATTGGTCAATGGCTTAGTAACTCGTCCAAAGCGGATCGGATCACGTGCTCTCTGATCACGTGATCGACCTGGGTCATGTGACATGTCACGTGACCCAAAAACGGGGGAGAGATCACGTGACCGGTCACGTGATATTCTCTCAGGGTCACGTGACCCTAAGTTCGACTTGGTCACTTGGCTATAGCTTGGCTTTAGGGGCGGATCTGGTGGACTTAGGGGCATCGTTCTCGATCCCCTCTTAGGGGTGTGTGTTCCAGGGTCATGCGTGGAGGTCATGAACGCGGCCGAAGGCCGCGATTGCGACAGCTGTCCTGGTCTTCTCATCTTCCTTACAACTTCCTGTCCAGTCCGATATCTCATTGGGCATGGGTCTTATCAACTTTAATGGAAGGGTGTGGTTGGGAGAACGCGTTGACTTCTTCGGGATGGCCTTCAGCACCACATTACGCATGGACGTCATCTTAGTCACCTGCAGTCGTGGTTGCAGCGGAGCCCCAGTTGAAGGACTCTGAGCAAAGGAAACGATAGAGGGGTGGAGGGGATTGATAAGTCATATGTGGAGGAAGTAAGGGGTGTCGAGGGACCTGAGACATCGTTCTCGGCAGGATTCCACCACCATGGGTGCGACACCCATGTCACCCTCTACCATACAGCACGATATCGTTTGAAGGAGAGAACAACTACAGAATAACGACCTCGAAGCTGGAAGACGAGACAGTGCTCCGCGGTTGTGCCATGCCAAAGGAGACAATCGAATGGCTCTTTCCAAACATGAGCCTACCACATGCATAAGCGAGCAGGACGAGCGTCATGTGCGTACCTCGTCGACCTCAGGTTGTTACTGCGAGAGAGAGTGGGTGGACCTTAACCAGATCAAACGTGACCTCGTGATAGTGTTTGAGTTCGGAGCCCTCACAGAGGCTTTTGGATATGTGTTCGAACAAGTCGCCGCTCATGGGAAGCACCTTAGTATCTTTGTCCATGAGCTGAGGGTCGCTTCGCTGTCGAACTTCGAGTCCGGTGGACGAGGGAGGACGATCAGTAGAGCTAAGAAATCAGAAAAAATGTGATTAAGTAGGATGGGTCAGGGTAACGGATATAATCACACACCATCATCATCACCCTCCTGCCAGCTTCCACCTTGCCTCTATGTCCCATCGGTCTACAGCTCTGATCCAGACAGGTGGAGGGAGGGCATCCAACGTCACGAATGGGATGATCCCGATCAAATTAGGGTCCTCACGTATGCGGAATGAGTTCAAGTCGTGTAGTATGGTCTGACTTGTGCAGCAGACTGGATGGATATCTGCTCAAAACAGCTGGGAATTGGGAATGGGAAAGCAGACCTGGACATGCATTTTGCTGGTGCCGACGGGTCAATAACAAGTGACAACATCAATCTCAGAATGGCTGTAACATACCTCACACACGCACGTACTACCAGTAATAAAGAAAAAGTAACCGTTGACGCGTTGACACGTCGACTCGGCATTGGTAGTATTTGTTGTGCTGTGTTTGTGTCGACATGGTCGCACTAGCAAATCAAGAGGCAAGAGAAAGGACAAGCATGGGTGAGAGAGCTGACGCTGTTGCAGCGCGACCTGCTGGCATTGAGACGAGCTAACGAGAGGGGAGCGCTGGTGGCTACAGACGATGAACCTGTCCCTACCGTACCGAGGGCGAAGCTGGCATCGAACTCACTGATGCAACTGAGCTTTGCCACCACAAAGATCGAGGCGTTAGAGTCCCAGGCAGAGGGCAAGTTGGGTGCGGCCCAGTCTCGTCGCCGCAAGAGTACGACAGGAAGTGAGAACAGAATCGGCTTACTTGAGGCACTGCTTTGAAACCTGAAGGAGGGCAAGGGCGATGATCTCAAGACGGTGTTGAAGGTCGGTGAGCGCGCGATTGAGATGCAGCTACAAGAGAGCGTGCATGAGGCTGAGGCACAGCCATGGGATAATCCAAAAGAGGGCACGAAAGACGCCCGGAACGGTGCTGGTCTTTGTCGCGAACTTACTACTGTTTGAGCGGTAGTGAGGGCAGCGACTTGAGCGGAGAGTTGGAGGTGACTGTGCCAGAGACAGAGCAGGGACAAGTAGGTGAAGAGAAGTGAGAGCGCGAGCTGGAGGTGAGGCTCCAGAGTCAAGATGGGGGAGTAGACAAGAGAATAGTCTGGGGACTATTCGCTACAATTCACAGGTCTTATATACTAATACAGGGTGGTCTGTGCGCAGCCTTTAGGGCAGGCACTAGTACAGGTAACGGGTGTAATCTATCCATATATGGTACAAGCTGATCAGTCAGCTGTATGTCGGAGTATCAAAGTGCGTGAGTCATCCTACTGCGCAGTGCTGCGCAATGCTGCGCAGCTGAGTCATGTTTATCGATCGGGCTTGGGATCTTGGGATCTGGTCTAGAGATCTGTAGGAGAGGCTATAGGGAATCCCCTGGGGAATCCCCGTCGACTTAGTCATTCCGACTGTCTTCCAGACATCGGTAGCTGGGCGGACCGCTTTCCTGAAGCGGGCCGCTCCTCCAATGCGGACCGCTTGTCCGTTGGAGGCATGTGACTGAACTTGGGCACGTGATACGTCACGTGATCTTGAAAGTACGGAGGGGTCACGTGATCGGTCACGTGGCCTGGTCTCGTGAGATCTCTCACGGTCACGTGACCCTGGGTTCATCATCAACGCTTGGCTATAGCTTGGCTTTAGGGGTGGACTTGGTGGACTTAGGGGCATCGTTCTCGATCCCCTCTTAAGGGCGTGTGTTCCCGGGTTATGCGTGGAGGTCACGAACGCGGCCGAAGGCCGTGATCGCGACAGTCTTGGGGACAACTGTCAGGCCAACAGCACGTCGGTACCCAACTGACCACGCACCATTTACAACGCCCGTCACCTCAACCCTTCAATACCTCCCCAAATTGTTCCTGTGCTTGTCCTGAGATCAAGTAAGAGAGGAGTTGCGAAAGAATTTTGACCATGCAGTGAGTTGGTACCGATATCAGATATGCTGGAAAGTGAGGTCGAGTTTGCACAAGTGTGGGGTGTCAGAAAGTGGCACACCTGAGGTCCAGCAGCAATCCAGAAACTGCAATTGCATGGGATATTCATTTATCACCTTCCCCGTGGCTGTGTAATGGTAATGGAACGTGCACCGAGGGCTGTGCGGGACACACAAAGACAAATGACACATGCCCAACCAACACACCTCAAGCTCAAGGCTTGGAAAACAACTTTGCTGCAGCTGCCCTGTCCCCACATTGACTCGGATTTGTCACTCACCAGTCGCTATCCAGCCTCCTCGAAACTGAATCCCATTCCATTTCTCACCACCGACTACCCATCTCTGAACGCATCGCTAATGCAGGCCATCGAGGATTCCAATGGGGGAAAGCATATTGCATGTCGACGAAAGATGTTGTGGGGTGAAGATGGTCAAGGTGAGTGACAAAAAGATGGCCCTGCTGAGGATGGCATGTACTGAATTGGTCTGTAAGACCGGCTTTACCCACGGGCGACTATCAGCACACTCCCCGACGATGTCCTCCTAGACACATTCGATTTCTATCTGGGTAAAGATCATGCTCTTAAATTTGACTACAGTCACCATTATGATGGATGGCAAACGCTGGTACATGTGTGCCGTAGATGGCGATGTATCGTGTTTGCTTCACCACGTCGCCTGGATCTCAAACTTTACTGCATGCCACAACGATCAGTCAACCCACAGCCGCTGGATATCTGGCCAGAATTGCCCATTGTCATACGTAGTATTGCCTTGGACCTACAGTCCAAAGAGGGATCGGCAAACATCCTTACCGCACTCAGGCATCACAATAATCGAGTGTGTAAAATCTCTTACCAAAACCTGCGATTGGAAGATCCCTTGTTGGAAGAATTTGTGGCAATAGACGAGCCATTCCCGGAACTGACAAGTCTGCAGCTCTTTTGTTCTTCACGCCCACAGAATGTGCCAGTCCTTCCCGATTCGTTTTTGGGTGGATCTGCCCCACGTCTGCGATCACTTGACTTGGAAGGCATTCCTTATCCATCAATTGGAAAACTACTTTCATCTACCACTAACCTTGTCCGACTTTCCCTTTGGTATATTCCTCATTCCGGATATATTGCACCCGAGAGGATCGTCCCTTGTCTGTCCATGTTGCCCTGGCTCAAATCACTTTCTCTTGGATTCCAACAACCTCGATCTCGGGCCCATCGATTAAACCGACATCCTCCCCCAATAACTCGTGTAGTCTTCCTCAATCTCACCTATTTTCACTTCTACGGCGATATGGAGTACTTGGAGGACATCCTGTCTCAAATCGAAACACCCATGCTCGAGCAAAGTAATTTTTACATCTTCAATCAACTAGTATTCGAGACTCCACTACTTGGGCACTTCATCCGTCGCACGGAAACATTCATGACAACCCATGCAGCACGCGTAAAAATTTCCTTTCACCTTATCCAGATTAGCCTTTCAGAGCAAGAAGATAACGACTCGGCCAGGCAAGCCCTGTGTTTAAGAATCCTGTGTAAACCGTTGGATTGGCAGCTTTCTGCTCTTGCGCAGGTCATGGACTCATTCTCATCTTCCCTCTCAACGTTGGAAAGCCTCAAGATCGGCACAGTATACGATCTCGATTGGCAAGGCGAAATTGAGGCCATCCAATGGCAAGAACTTTTACACCCATTCACTGCCGTCAAGAAACTGACCCTAGAATCCGAGGGTTTGGTTCGACTTGTCGCACCTGCCCTTCAAGGGCTTGCTGGGGAAAGAGCAACAGAAGTGTTACCTGCTCTACAAAATCTTTTCTTAGACACGTGGGGCCGGCGGCCATCGGGACCTGTCAAGGAAGCCATTGAGCAGTTTATTGCTGTGCGACAACTTTGCGGTCACCCTGTAACCATCCACTACCTGGAAAGTGAGGAGTATAGCAGTGATTCGGAAAGTGAGGAGAATAGCAGTGATTGATAAGTGCTATCCGCTTTCCATCCAACTGATATTTGTGTTGTCTGCTTATCGCTGTTTCCCTTATCATTTCTTTTTCGATGCCGACGGTACCAATTACTCTACTTTTTCTACCATCGCATTCTGACCTCGTATGACATGTTTGAACTCAGTGTGTAGTATGACCTGGGACACCCTGTGTACCAGGATATTTATCTTGACCTCTGCAAAATGCAGTGTTATGTCGTAGTACATAAATATAGTCTTGCGATCGATTTACGAATCAGAAGTGGCTGTGGGCAGTTGTACTCTACTCCCGAGCGCCCGAGCATCTAACCGAATGGCCTGCCGTATATGATACTCAAATACGCGTGGTTCAAGTTTGCTGGACCTTGTAATGGGCCTCATGTCACGATCATGCACCGTCGCCACATAAATGGGTTATCTGCAGCGACATTCCATTCAAAATAAAGAACTGATCTGGTATTTTGTAAAGCCTTACGGCTCACAGGTCATATAATCGAAACCCAAACCCAGCAGAGGGGAAAGAAAAGCTAAAAAAAAAGGAGTGGGGGGTACAAAGTGTAAGGTGTCCTTGTCCACGCCTCTATCTCAGCTGCATCCGCCACCACAGGTTCCAGAGCATACCGACTCGGACATCGAGCAGATCGACAGTACCTGCCCCCGGTGTCTCACCAGCGGCATGATCCCCAACAAAGTCGAAAGACCTGGCAGATGTAGCTCCACCTCTTCCACCTCATCCTCCTCCATTTACATGGCTGGGACGCTGCCGTCATCTGTGCACGGGGTGCATCCCCTTCCTACACCTTTCGGACTTGGAAACAGCCTTGGACTTGTTTTGTTGAGAGGATCAGAATATGATATTGGGGAGGACGATGACGGAGACGTCGTCGTCTTTGGAGTCCCATTTCCACGAGTCCCACCAGCCCGTCCCGTGGCGCGCGATCATCCAGCGATGGAAGTGAGAGGTGCTGTTGCTGTCTCTTAGAGTCTGCTTCCGGTGACCCATGTCGGTTCCCGTCATCATCATTGTTGGAGTTGAGCTCGTCATTATTTGCACCATTACTTTTTGCAAACCGGCAACATCGCCCGCGCTGCCCCGATCGCGTCGAGCCAGCGTGCGTGTGGATGAAAGTTCTCACGTTGGCCGAAGAGGTCGTGTTCAGTCAGAGCCACAAAGCTCATGAGCCTTCAATGTGACAGCACTTTCTCAGCGGTGAGACAACGTAAAGGGCCGGGATGGAGAAGGGTGTCGATGAAGTTCTTGGCTGTGATGTAGGGCGCGAAAGTCAGATAAGTACATCTTCACAAGCCGCGATTGATCCCAAGCGTACCTTCGTCGGAAATATTCCCGCTATCTATCGTGGGATTTCACCCTCTCCTCCATCATCTGTCATCTGCGGTATCCCTCTGTCACGATATCTTCCCTGAATGGGGTGGACCCACGAGGAGGATGCAAGTAGTGACCAGCGATCGCCAAGTTTGCCATGCCCCTTTTGATTCAGCACCTCTGTAGCTACATATT
>QFFA01000218.1:420-18289 GCA_003316565.1 Russula foetens
GGACAAGGCACACAAAATAAAATGAAAAAGATGAACCAGGTTTTGGTAGGTAGAGAGATGCGAGTCGAGCCGGAGCACGTTTTGCGCCTTTTTCCGAGTCCTCTCTCTGTTTAGCTTGATATGTACCTCCGCGCCCGGACGAGGGGGTTCAGGGTGGGGAGAGGTGGTGGTCCCGGGCGAAGCAGCGGGCGTCTGTTTTGTTACCAAACGGATATGATGGACACCTTCGCAGAGAGTAGCCTATCATTGACTAAAACCGACAAAATCCTCGGCCGCAAAACTGGGCGAGTAAAAAATAGATTCGAGAAGAAATAGATTTGAGACTGGCCCGAAAGGAAACAACCCCCTAAAACCAGCCACACCCCGTCAACCCCCCCCAATCTCATCCCTGCAACCTGCAATCTCCCACTCCCCCCCCCTTCTAATTCTTGTTCTTTGGGCGTTTCCAGAGGACCGGGTCTGATTGACCGACGACTGATTTTGGTGTATGTTTCACATCTGGCAGATGGCACTTTGGCCAGACGCTCCCTTTCTATCTCTCAAGGCACGAAGCAGGGGAAAATTACAACGTTTATGGCGAACTGACAGTAAAAAAAGGACTAAAGGCAAAGGGATGCGCCACTTCATGTGGTGTGTGGTCCTAAGGGACAAACACAAAACGTAAAAAAATAAACAATGCGGTAGCTACCGGAAGCAGGTCTTACGATGTGGTAATACGCGCAGATGACGGAAGGAAGACAAGACAAGGACAGAAATGGCTGCTGCCAAGGATGCCCTGCGCGCGTATTGCTTCAAAGTCGGTCACCACACTCCGGCTTGTGATCTATTGGTGCTTCTTGCTTGTATCTGTGGGACGGTGGTAACCTCTGTACACGCTGTCAAAATAGGCCCACGCGTCTATCATGCGCACCAGGAGCGACGTGGGCGAATAGGATAGCTTGCGGCGCCCGCGGGGGCGCCCCGTCGAGGGTGACGGGTGACGTGCGTCCGTGGCTTTCGCTCTGAAAAATAAATGCTGCATGATAAGGGGGAGGTGGCAGGGTTGGGGAGGATAAGAGGAGTGACTGGTGTTTGCTTATCATCGCATCGCCTCGAGTTAGCAATGGGCGCGCATGTATCTTTACTACAACGTGACGTAGGAGGGTAAGGGGGATCACCTTATGAAAATAATTCCCCGAGCTTTGTCTTGGCCCCTCGTCTCTGATGGGCTAGTCGGCAGTGCGAAATGCCGGTGCGAGCAGGCGCACATACCATGAACCGCCCGTCCGCCTTCTCAGCCAGCATAAAGCATGACGACAAATTCCTGATGGCCGTAGGGCTGCTGCATCAGCCCATGAATTTCCCTTTTCTTTTTTTCTTTTTTTCCCTCTTTACAAACAACAAATCTCCACGGTCGGTCCATAATTAGCGAGCCATGTCCACGGACCTTTTTGCATCGTGGGGGAGTCATGTTTCCCCCGGAGAACCGCATCGAACTTTTTTTCCCATTTTTTCCCATTCTTTGAGCTGGTGAAAGTTTGATGGGTGGCGCGAACGGTATTTGCGTCGATGCAAACGAGACGAGACGGAACGGGACTGTTGAGTTCGCATCTCGGTAGCCGAAGCCACCAACTGCGAGGGTTAGGACTACCGTATCTTCAATGGGTTCTGAAACGCCGGGTGTCGCACCACATTCCAGACATGGATACGTCCGCGTTCCAGCAAGCCTTCGTCGTCCCGTCCCTTGATCGATCACTTTGTACGTGAGTAGATAAACACGACTGGGACAGGGGCCCAATGGAAAGGAAAATATCGGAGTCCGGGAGAAGCGTTGCCCTAGAGTGCATGGGTACATATATTTGGGTCATCAATGATAGTGTCGAAGTATTTCATGTGACTGACGGACGTACACCTTTGCAGCCAGAGGCGCGGTTCTGCGCGATTAAGGACGTGGCTCCGTAGAACTTTATCATTTCGTGACCGAGAAGGTCGCCCGCTTGTTGCTCGACTTTGATCTCGGGACGAAACCGTGACTCGACGTCTCACCACCGGGCGCCCGGTTGCTTCCCGTTATCACAAACGGAAAACGCCTCGGAAAGGAAAATCTATCTAGCCGATAGGCAACAATTGAGTGCTGTTGCAGGGCGTCGCACGGTACTACCTGACGAGATGAGTGTGTGGGGCCGTACCGAACTGTCACCGTGTCGCTGAAAGTTTCCGGCCGCGACCCTGACTGATTCCACAAACTCAGGTTGGCTTGTCACGGGCGTACCGGGTTATTGAAATGTCCTCCAAAAGGTTAGATTGTACCGGTCACTCAGACGCTTTG
This sequence comes from Russula foetens, assembly GCA_003316565.1. Taxonomy (NCBI): domain Eukaryota; kingdom Fungi; phylum Basidiomycota; class Agaricomycetes; order Russulales; family Russulaceae; genus Russula; species Russula foetens. The sequence continues at coordinate 2,729 of QFFA01000218.1, forward strand.
ACGGCAGCAAGGAGTCACGGTCTCGGTGCGTGGTATTTGTGTAAGGTTGACCCATTGACGGCTCTGAAACTCGAAATGAGGGAACACGGAGTTCTCACCAGTCACGTCGACTGAACACCCACGGGCGCTGGTTGCGTTAGCAAATATCTGCGATACGTCGGACATAAATGGGAGATTCCAATCGACGCATGCGTGCCATGCGTGGGCATAAGCGTCGCACGGTCGTGGAACGCTAAAAGCGCCCGCGGTACCAACCTGAGAGTACCCAAGCGGGCCATAGCCGATGTACGTGAGCGATTTGTTCTCAAAATAGAATGTTTGTGGTCAGAGCGCCCCTTTAGCATATGAAGAAGTCAGGGCACTGGCGATCTCCACACCAAAGCAGGAGCAGACGGGTGAGGCAGAGGGGTGGGAGGCGAAACGCTCTGTTGTCGCGGGCCGATACCCTTATCAGAACTCTGCTGCGATGCAAACTCGTATTCCATTCGTCGACATTACGCAAGTATATCCCTACGAGAACTGTGCGGCAGAAGAAGTTAGCACACCTATCAATCGCCATAGGCTTTTGGAACCTCTGGAAGGATAACCGAATGGGCGCTAGTCCTCATCCATCGGCTGTCTCTTTTTCCTACGCTCTTCGAGGCGTTTCTTCATTGCCGTTCGAGCACCGTCAGCCGCCGCATCCAGCCGCCCAGCTTTGGCTAGCGCTAGGGTCAAGGAGTGGATCATTCCAACGTAATTATGACGGCGAAGGCTATTTTCGAACTGAGGAAGGTGCCATAGTTCGACAGACCGCGGACGAATGAAGGAGAAAACGCACAGCCCATCGTTCACGTTTTGCATGTTCGTCAGCAAGCCGTTGTGCTAGATCGGCTTCTCGGTCGCCATCTCCGGACGCTTGTGCGTCAGCGAGCTCGGTCTGTAAGACCGGTAGGGGGTCTTCGTGAAGTGCAAGCAGACTGAACTCCAACTAAAAAGTGCCAAGTCAATGGATGGGCATAGGTATTGATGGTCATGAGTATCACGAACCGATCCCTGTGGGTAAGTGGCGATACGCGCTTCGATGATTTCTCTGAAAGCCGTCAGGGTTCACAGGTTTCGCGGAAGAGACGGGAACGATATACCGGGCGCGCCCCACCCAACCCTCACCGTCCTCTTCGTAAGGTCCATGGGTAATCGGTGACTGCTTGAGCCCATCGAGTTCATAAACGGAACCAAGCACGGGAAGATATACGATAAAGTGATAAGCATCCTCGGTCGTCTTGGGTAGATCTAATCCGTCGAGCGAGATGGCGGATGGGGGGGACAGCGCATTATGGGCCGCGCGCAACCAATCTGCGCTAGTCACGGCAAGCCCGCGCGTCTGCGGGTCCATCCCCGCAGTGAAGGATAGCAACTGCTGGAGTTCCGGACCCATCGCCAAGCTCGGGATGTTTCCGAGGGCGTTAAGCACCGCAAGGGTTGCGCACGCATTTTGGACGACCTGATGGGCAAAGAATCCGGGGAAGACGCTGTCGTAGGCACCGCCCGTTGCTTCCGGTTCGCCCGCCCCTGGGAGCCATTTGAAAAGAAAAATGAGTGCGCGAACGGGTTGGAGAGGCGCCAAGGAGGCAGGATCGAGGGCATAGAGGTCGTCAACGACAAGGGATACGCCAAGCGACTTGAGAAGTTCGCTGCGGCGTAGTCACGGGTCAATTCAGCACAGCAGTCGTGCTGACGGATCGAAACATGTAAAATGCAGCGCCGCGACGCACGTGAAGACGCCAGGATCGGACTCGGTCAGCTGCCAGCCGCTGGAATCATCCTCGCCAGACATGTTTCGGGTCGTTTTGTTGGGCGACGAGATCGACGGGTGAGATGGGGGGGTTTTTTTTTTGGGAGGGTTAACGAGACGAGTTGCAGGTGAACGCAAGTGAACGATCTTTGGCGCGCGACGCGTCGCTGTCCACGTGGCTTGGAACCTCGGATTTGTTTACCCGCGAGCGCTCACATGACAACGATAATCAGCTTAGGGCTGGGCGGGTGTGATATCATCTCCTCCGGGACCTCGTTTTTCTGAAGGTTCAACGCTGAGGGTTTCAATACAGCCGTGAGACAATTCTATTCCCAGCATTTGGTGCCTTCATATGTAGACCGTCCCTTCAGGACCAGGTTGGTATTGGTACTGCATATGACAGCATATCAAATCCTCTCGACCCTGTGCTTATGATACATGTGGTTTCCCCCAAGGTTTGCCTGTATCGTCATTTCAAACTTTCGCAAGTGCACCTGCGTATCAAGACCATGTGAAGACGACAATATACACTATAATGGAAACGACAAATTAGACAACTGTAGTCGGTTTCGAAGGCTATTATAGTACTTGTGTTGGTAGCCGACGACTAGTAGCCGTACCAGCTCACATTGTACATCAAACGTTACCATCATGATCAGTGATCTCGACCACGGTTCAGGACATAGTATCATAGCTTCCCGCTCCTTGTCCACACTTTTCATATTCGGCAAACTTTCTGGGTGCCGCAATCGTTTATCCGGAAAGCCAAACGAGATAATGGCAACTGAATGCATTAAAAACTCTCGGTGTCTTACCCCCTTTTAGGGGATCTCCCCTCCTTCCGTACTGCTTGCCATAATCAACACCTTTTCTCGCATCATACCATACAGTTTCCAGGTTATCAGCTTCTCGTTATGGACCGAGTGCGCCGCTGTGACCGTGACCGAGTCTCGACTCTCGAGTTACAGCCGTTTCGCATTGTGCCAGTACTTTGGGTCCTCCATGATTCAAAAATAGTCGGCTTCCAGACTAGGGAACGGGATATGGAGAGATAACATAACGACCATTGCTACTGTATTTCTTTTTTTTTCGAAACGCAGTTTACAGTCAGCAGTCAGGCCTGGCCTACTGTAGTCAGGCGAGCGCGCAAAGTTGACCGAACACCGAACCGGGCCGTACCGGGCCATCCCCGACTCAGAATGGAAGCCTGGTGCGGATGCATTACCTTTCCTCATGCCAGTTGATGAGCACATCAATGAGACACCCTTGACCACTAGCTCGACCCACATGACCACCCAAGATCCCCAAGACGAGAGCGACGCCGTATATCCCCTACCTCGGAGCCTGCAGGATGTCCATTTTGCAACCATAGAAGAGAAAAAGCGCCTTTGGTTTCGCGACGCGCTCATCAACTCGCTCTTTATCGCATCATGGTTCGTCCCGGATTCTCTGCGCGGATCTGCCTACGTTCTGAGCCCGTATTCGTTCCATCGTATAGGTTCGTTCTCGCGCTAATGCTGTCATTGTACAACAAATGGATGTTCGCGCCCGAACACTTCGGCTTCCCACTCCCCCTCTTCGTCACCATGTTACACATGTTCGTCCAGACCGCCCTGGCGTCCATCCTACGTTCTCGGTGGCCGCGCAGGTTTCGCCCAGAACACGATCCGTCGAAGGAAGATTATGTGTAAGCACCACCTCGCTTCCATCCTATCCCCCCGCGTTCCGATCCTCGGCGCGCGTCTCTCGGGGAGTTTTGTCTATTCAGAGCAGCCTCGACCGTTACGACACGCAATCACGAGAATGTTGAGATCTATAGACGCGTGCTCACGTTCTTGTCACCCTCAGAAAGAAAGCCATTCCAGCGGCTGTTAGCACCGGCCTTGACATCGGTCTATCGAACCTATCTCTCAAGACGATAACGCTCTCCTTCTACAGTAAGCGTCCTGCCGTGTGCCTATGCCACATGACTTCCTCACCGGTTGCGCTGACAAGCCCCCCCGATTTTCCGTTGACAGCCATGTGCAAGTCCTCCTCGCTTGTCTTCGTCCTCTCCTTTGCTTTCTTCTTCCGCCTGGAGACGTTCTCTCTCCGCCTGGTCGGCGTCATCCTTCTCATATCTGTCGGCGTGCTTCTGATGGTGGCGACGGAGACCCACTTCGTCCTCGGCGGTTTCATTCTCGTCATCTCAGCCAGCGCCCTCGGGGGCCTACGATGGTCCCTCACGCAAATGCTCATGCTTGACAAGCGCGCCGGATTGAACCACCCAGTTGCGACCATCTTCTGGTTGGCACCCATCATGGGACTCACCATGGCCATCGTCAGCGTCTTCCTCGAGAGTTGGAGCGAATTGCCGGGCTCCCGCTTCTTGGACAGCCCAAGCGCTATCCTCAAGACTGCCGGACTTCTCATCTTTCCGGGAGTAATCGCATTCTCCATGGTCCTCACCGAGTACTAGTGCGTGCCTCTCCTGACACCGGTTTGCGTCGGTCGATCTCATGGTCATATGCCATGCGTTTCAGTATCATACAGCGTGTAGGTGCCGTGCCAATGTCGATCGCGGGTATAGCAAAGGAGGTTGCGACCATCAGCGCATCAGCCTTAATCTTTGGCGATGAGCTTACTCCCTTGAACATTACCGGCGTCGCCGTAACGGTCTGTGGTGAGTTTGCAGTTCGGTTGTACTGGTGCCGCTTTTCCGCAGCACCGTGCCTCTCCAATTTTCTCAAAAAAAAAAACCCTCTCTACAGGAATCGGTCTATTCACGCATCACAAGTATCGTAAAAGACTGGAGTCCGATATACCCCTCGACCCCCACGGGCAACCGCTCGATCCAGAAGATGATGGTGGACTTGGACCAGGGAGCATAGCCCTGCGCGATGGGTACGGTATAACTTCGGCTGGGCACGGCGATGGTGGCACAGCGGCGGTACGTCTTTGTTATCATTCCGCCGTGCCTGATGATGGATATTCTGACACGCTGGCGATGCAGCTGGAACCACTACTACTGGCAGAAGAGGGCACCCAGGATGAGGGCAGTGTAATTTTTGATTCGGACATAGATGCTAGCACTAGCGACGATGACAGTGACGCTGGTAGCGGCTCATCGGATCCCTGACACGACTTATCTGCGTGTAGACTATCAACGATTACCCTATCATTTGGTGGCCTAAGCTTAACTCCGTGAAGTTTCTATTCAGAGTCCAAGACGACTTGCGCGTCCTTTGCAACCCTGGATGGACGTCGAATCATGGATTTTAATTGTCCCCCGAAGGAGCTCGCGAAGGTTTCGTTGAAGTATAGAGCGGCACGACGAACCGAAGTAATGTGGTACATGCGAACGTCGCAAGTTATTATCACGTACTACTACAACGGTAAACGTTGGGGCGATTTGTATGCAGGATGGTCCAACTGGGCATGAGCGATGACACGCGCAGTCGACGGCCGGACGGCATGTGCACACCGTCCCTCGTGATACGAAGCGTGTCAATTGCGTCGCATGGCATTTGTTATTGCCCACTTGGAATCGTCGACAAGAAAGGGGTTGTCTCTCGGCTTGCTTCGTGTGGCCATTGATAGGTTTTGGTTTAGACGCGCGAGAGAGTATGTGTTTCGCGTGACAAGTGTAAGAAGAAAAAATTTGATGAATTCGAAGCAGATCGTTTTTATTTTGGATATAGCGATGTGATATTCCATCCGTTACGTCGCACCGGCCAAGGACGACAATAGTATCATTTGTGGTGTGATAAACCACCTTCCAGGAGCTCGTCCGGACGATGATGACCCGTCGGAACGTCGCAGCGCCCCCCCGGAAGTGGTGGGGGTTACATGTGTTGGGCAGTGTGGGTTCGTTGATGGAACGGAAAGTATATCTGCGCTTGCCTTTTCTTGGGCACACGCGCAGCTAAGCTCTGCACTACAGTGGCATGGCAGTGCGTACCGGAACAAGGTGCAGCAGATACGTAGTTAGGTTTGACCGTTCGTTGGCTCCGTCACGGTCGTCAGACCGTTTGACGCCCTCCCTCGAAGGTCGAATCGGACCCACGGGCGCCGATCACACCGAGCGCTGGTCTGTGTGTCATCAGTTGTCTTGCGCCGCTGCCTAGAGTGTATTTATGGTGGATGTATTCTAGCCCTGGTATGATATTGTAAGGGGAACTTGATGTCAACTTGTTTGTGTGCAAGAAGAAGCTTAGTCTGTTCAAACGTTCAAACGTGAAACACCGGCGCGCTTGGTGTCGGCGGAGGTCACACGCCGAAGGAAGGAAGGGAGCGGGCGTATCCCGTCGTCTACTTTTTTTTTTTAAATTAATATTCTATTCTATATTATTTCATTGTGGGATTTCACAATGTGTGTGCGCGCGCGTGCGAAACTGCGTTTACTTTTCTCTCTACTGTGACAGATACCAAATCCGACTACTTCGTAGGGAACATTTCTTCTGCCTTGACACTCGCAGTCCATTAGGAAATTCCACGGGGCTGTGCGGGCAGGGGGGCAACGAGGGGGGAACGCGGGTGATACGGGCCTGACTTAGCCGCCGGTCCATGTTTGTGTGCGTTGTGCGTTGGGGGGCCCGGTTATCTTGTTGTACAGTAAGATGGCGCGCCCGCGCGAGGCGCCCTTGGGTCACGGGCCCGATTGAATTTAGACGCTCGCTGGCTCACAGGATATGATGAGAGAGGGGGGGGGAAATGAATAATTGAATGGGTTGCACGGCAAGAAAAATTCGTAAAAAATGGGAACAATTGGGAATTGGCTCGAAATGGATAATTGCACAGCCGCGGAGGACAAGTGATCTTCCCCCACCCACCACCCACCACGTTTACCTGGAAAGGAAGAAAACGGAAACGAGAAAAAAAAAATCACGGGGAGGCAACGGGAGAGGGGCCATTCTGCCGGCAAGTGGGGGGTTTGGGGAGGTGTGTTGAGTATGAGTGAGATGGTTATCGGGCGGGCGTCTAGAGGGATCTAATATTTTTCCTGACATCTTAGCAATGACTCATCAGCGACCCACCGAGAGACGAACGAGCCCGAGTGAAGGGTCGGTATTTGGATCATGGCTCGTGAGCCGGCGAGTTCGGATCTTCCCTTAAGGCACGGCCCAGATCTCTTAGCAGCTCGAACCGTTTCTGCGGTCGTTGGTTTGAAATTATATTTTCGGCCAGAGTACCTTCGCCCGGCAATCTTCCGTTCTAACGGGTACGCTGGGGGGAGGGGGGCTGGCTCTTCCTTTGACGAATATATCAAGACGCTTAAATACGCTTTCTCTCATCATGCGTCCTCCCAATACACGTCCGCCCATCCTTAGCTTCCCGTCCAGCCATTTTGCAATAATTACCACCCAATGGATAGTCTACGTTTCGTGCTCGAAGCGCCGCAGCTCTCGCAGACACACAAGAAGCGTCCCCGGCTGGTCACCTCTTGTGATAACTGGTCCGTACACTCGCGCCCCCTTGTCGTGCGACCCACTCCGGAGCATCTTTCGACTGACTGACTCGCCCTTTGCTCCCCCGTCCTCCCTCCCCGTTCCGATCGCGCAGCCGTTTGAAGAAGATAAAGTGTGTCCAGGTCAAGTCCCAGCCTCGTTGCGAGGCTTGCGAGACCGGAAACACGCCCTGTCAGTTTCGCGACCGGGAGCGGTACTTTGCCGAGCGAAGCCGCATAGTCACCGGCGCAAGCGCCGCCTCCAGTCCATCGCATAGTCGACGGTCATCATCATCACAGGGCATGGAGCACTCCGTGCTCCCTCCCCCTACACGAGGCGACTCCGTTGACGCCTCGGGCTGGTACTCGGGCGCGCGAACGTCATCTGACGGCGGTCATCCGTCACGTTATGGATCCAGTTCACCATCGTATAGCCTCTCTTCCTCTCCTCAATCGAATCCGGATCAGTGGTTCTCATCACCGCTCATCGAGTCCGCAAGGCCTCATTACGATAGGTGGGTACATCCACCACCCCTCCTCCCCCCGAGTTCCCCTCTCTACTCGTTTCACATTCGATCCCGACGAGATGGGGACGTCCCTGGCTGACACTCTCTTCTCTCACGTCTCAGGCAACCATCGTACCCATCGTCTGTACCTCAACCCGGAAACGGCACGTCCCGCGCCGACTATTCTCATTACGCCATTCCGGATGCGTCAGGCGCGCAGCGTGACCGCACTGCTACTGCGGGCCAAGCACTGCCACTCTTTGACTCTCGTCACGGCACCATGCCTCACCCGACGATGCTCGTGCACCTCGTCCAGGTCTTCTTCGAGTGCTTTTCCCGCAATTTTCCATTCCTCCAATACGAGGACGTCTCCCGCCGCGTGTTCAATGGCACACTGTCGCCCCTCTTGGCCAACAGCATAGCCTCCCTCGCCGCGAGGTATTCTCAATCTTCCGACGTGCTTGCGCGCGGTGCCACTGCCGTCTCGAATGCCTACGGCGATACCGCAAAGGTGAGTTCTCCTTCCGGTCCTCTCTCTCGCCAAAAGTTTCTTTCTCCGTTTCTGACCAGTCATCCCTCTTACCCACAGCGCCTCCTCCAAGACAGCTCTCATGTTCCTTATATCGAGATCCTTCATGCCGTCATCGTTCTTGCCTGGTCTGAATATAAGGCTGGGCGCGTGGCTGGTCCCACCGAATACAGTCAGGTATGTGTTCCTCTCTCGCTCGCTGTGGCACCATCCTCCTCCGAGCCCTTACGAACGATTTTTATGTGCGAATTCAGATGGCCACCAAGCTTGCGATGAGCCTCGGGCTCGGAAACGATGTTTCCGGACAGACCGCGAGCGAGCGCGAGCGCACACTACTCCGCTCTACCTGGACTTCGGTCGTGCAACTCCAACAGATCGCCGCCTCTCGTGCCTGAGGACTGTTTTCCTTTGCTTTCTTTGGCTTTTCTTTTCTTTTTTTACTTTACTTTTCTTTACTGTCTTATATGCTCTGCACGCTCAAGGGTGGGTCGACCGAACACGTTCGGAACTTCCTTTGGGCGCGTGCGCGCGTACCGTGAGTGCCGAGGTGCGGGGACGGCGTACCCCAGAACTCCGCACGGCGGCACCCCACTCTTCGACCCATCCCACCGCTCCTGCTATCGCATTATTTCCGCATCATTGTTCTTTCGCTTCTCGTCATCTACTATCTACGGCGGCTCCCCGATGTATTGTATCCTCTGCCCTATCTTAGATCTGATCATTTACATAGCACAATAGATGCACAACCCATGTCTATGCCCCCCCCTGTACTACGAGCAATTCGTATTCGCTATATCAATGTGGTGCTGGCCTCCCCCCCAGATTTTTTTGGGGGGCTGACGGCAATTCGCCAAACACACAGAGAGAGGTGTGGGGACGTGACGCGTGAGGTGGCGCGGGTCTTTTTTATTTTTTATTTTATTCTATTCTTCGCGTCTCCAAATCGCCCTATTTCGACATCTGGTGGGCAAAAAAACGCAAGCCGCGGATGTGGGTGATCGAATGTGTGGAACGAAGAAGGGCTGGGCCCCCGCTTCCCGTTTTTGTTCAGGTGCCCAGAAGTGTGCGCCCAACTTTGCCTTTATTCATCATCCCATTGTTGTGCGGTGCGGTGCGGGTGGCGAGGCTCGCTACTGTAACTGGCGAGATTTGGTATCTTGGCTGCAGGCTAGGTTTCCTTTTCCTGCTGCTTTGATTTGCAGGGACGAATGGGGTGGACCCCTGGCAACACCGCAATAACCATCCACACACACGAGACGCGGCTGTACTGATGGGTGTGCCAAGCGCGGGCGCAGGCAGGGGTGCCACTGACTGAGCGATTGATTCAATTACAGTTATACAGTACCCGTATCGTATAGTTGTCGCACTGTACAGCCTGTTCCCCCCTCTCTGGCCTGGCCATCAGCAACTACTTTCGGAAAAAGCCGAGAAGGAGTATTTAAAATATAATATATACTTGTAGTAGTAGTTTTTGTTTGTGCTGAGGAATCAAAGGTGTCATATTGCATACTGTATCATCATCATTATCATCATCCATCACCGAAACGATCTCGGCTGTCTCAACGGTCCTCTCGGCATCGGCCATCAAGCCCACCCATTGTGTGAGTCTCCATGTCGACGGGGTACGAACGGGGCGTCGGACGCGGGGAGCGGATGAAAAGGACGACATTGCACAACCCATTAAATCCATTATGATTTTCCATACGTACTCAAACTAGCGGAAGGAAACAACAACTCGGACGCGCTACCGGTCCTGCCCAAGTCCAACGCAAATGTTTACCCAACCGTCGGCCCCTGACATGCAAGCTCCCAACCAAGCCAACTCTGCTTCCTGAGGCGTGATCACCCCTTGCAGGAGCGCGTATGCGAGCGTCGGACCAGCACCAGGACCCGGGGCAGGAAAAAGGAGCGGCAAATGCAACGAGAGTAGATCCGCGAGCGTATTGGGCGTACCTGTGTGAGCATGAGGATCGTCAGCAGGTGCAACAAACAAGTCCGCGGAGCGCGGCTTGCAGGAGAGGGTGGGGCTCTGGTTCTGTTGTGGACCCCCGTCCCACACGGGAAGGAAGAAAGGAAAGAGGAGACCCTTCCTTTGCCAGCCATATGGTATAGCAGCACCACTAATCGAAGTCGATGACGCACCGTCTTCGAGAACAGGCGGTGCCAGATCCTGTAGAACGGGCCCTTCGGGTAGATACAGTCTGATCGGCACGCTGCGCACGTTGTACGCGCCGTCTCTGTCCGGAGCGCCCTGCGGGTCCGCGGACGGGGGACGGGTGTGCATCGATGGTTGCGAAGCTGGTGGAGAACCCGGTCGCGCTGGTAAGGTGGTTGGGGTGATCTTCGATGCCACGCGCCAGTAGTCATCGAAATTATCTGCGGGGTGGGGGAGGTAGGGAGGGGAGAGAAGGGGAAAAAGAGTACCCCGCATTAGCGAACGCGCGCGCCATGCACACACACACACACGGCTGTGCAAGATGAAAAGGGGGGAGGGGACGACGCACGCTCTTTGATTCCCTCCCACATACCGTCCTGCTCAGCTTTGCGGAGGCCCGTCATCCGTTTCGTGTTGCCCCAACGGAGAAAATCAGCTTCTTTTAATTGACCCATAAACGCTTGTTTGCATGATTCGGCGCTCGGCGACAGCAGCAGTTTGTCCGTTGGCGGGGAAGCCAGATGGAGGATCAGCCGAAGTGGCACGGCCTGCGTGCGAGCAGTTGCGGAGGCGCTTGGGCGGGACGTAGCCAAGGTAGTATGATTGTCATACATAAGCCCAATGGGCCAGTGCCTGCCATGTCCAGAGTTCAAAAAAAAGGGGGGGAGGGGAGAGTGGAAAAGACCCCTGGCAAGGGAAGGGAAAACCGCACCACTTGAGCAAATGCCCCTCTTCGCTTTCAAACCACCAGTCTTCTTCCTTCATCACGCGCGCCGCGTCGTCGTCGAACACGACATCCTGCAGAAAACGCTTGATCTCCGGTATCAGGAGAGGGAGATAGGATACACGCGGAGCTTGGATGAAATAGCATTCGAGGCCTCGGTTGCTGTTCGCGGGGAGCTCTTTCGAGTCGACGCGTATTTCCAGGGGGACCATTCCCTCCCAGACCAGCCTGCGGAATAGCGTGGTCGACGCCGGCGACGACGTAAAATTCGATGGTGAGTGGCGTATGCCTCCGAAGGTCGACATCGTGGGCGATAAAGCAGCCGGCAGCGCTTATGCCAGCCTTGTGCGCGCGTCGCGGGCCAAGATACGCTCACGATCACTTCCGTCCCCGCGGTGGCGTACTTCCGAGCGTTCGAGTTCAGTCAACAATTTCTTTGTTACTGTATCCTCTATTTTTTTTTTCTTTTGGTCTTTTCTTTTCTTTTCTNNATTTTTTTTTTTTTTTTGACAGTTTTTTATGTCATGCCAGGAATATCGATAATATCGATCATGAACCATTCGTTCTCCGCGTCGTCTGAAATGGCTCGGGTTGCAAGGTTCCACTTTTTATGGGTTCGTTCGTAGTCCGCACTTCTAATCGCTGTGATCACACAGCCATACCCTACGCGTGTGCTTCTATTCAACCAACGAACACACGTTGGTGCACTGCTCATCCAATCTCTAGGCCGCTTTTGGTTGTTCGTGCTCGTTCCATCAACTTCCATGGCCTCGGTGACCCTCGGTCATCCAACAGCATCAACACACACATGCCCCAATATCGGCAAACATCGGTTTGGATGCCTCGATGTCGGTTAAATCGGCCATCTCGCAAGCACGCACCCGAGCTCATGGTGACATTTCCTGAGGAAAGATGACGTCCCTTTTACGGTCACAAGCAGCGCTTAACTCTCGGGCTTCTTCAGTAAGAGTCTGGGCTGGTATCCTTCCTTCGCGCCAAATACCCCTGGGCGCTCTTCGATGGTCTCGGTCATGTCACGGGAAGGAAAGTCCATGACCCTCAAACGCTCCCTGGTTGCCTTGACAGGAAAGACCACGTCCAACTCGACCCTGCATGACATCTTGGCAGCCATCAGATAAATGCATGGTCGTTGCCGCACCAGCCACGCAATCTTTCGGCTTGCATCACATCGACGTCGTTCCGGGTCTGGCCTCGGCATCATTTGCCCCTGCTCCATTATGACACGAGTGTCAGAGATCGTTCTTTAAGCGCCCATCAGGTCAACTGTCGCAGTCAGTCCCCCTACTTTTCTTCAAACGGTTGCGCTCCCTTACCTTGTACATCTCATACCAGAAAAGAAGTCACATACGAGGGCTAGTTTCCTCTTTAGGACTACAGGACTTCGAACATCCGTCAGCTAGTGTGACTGTTTATGCAATTCTGGTGTTTCTCCTTGTTTCCCCCCCTGCGAGACCATTCGTCATCGTCCCGGGCCCCTGGATAGATTCTGCCTACAGCTCTGTCAAGCACTTACACCGGAAAATACATCAAGAAGATGCATTTTCAACCCTTCCGTGACTCTACCGCACTGGGCAATACAAATATTGCCGGAACCGGAGATTTATGAACTTTGATCGACTTGCCCTCCCACGCAAATTTTGGAGTGGCTTTCAAATCGTGTCAGAGCCGTAAAGTACTCGTGACCATCAGAGGCTCGCGCCTCTCGTATGTGGAGCGCTACGTTATGTCGTTCTCACGCGAGGGTCAAAACTGCTGACCCCCGATTGCTGTGATAGAAGTTACGGCTACACACTCGGGGTCTACCGTTGAGAAATCACGACTGGATCAACGGGGCGCTCGCTCGATTTGAGTTTACTACTCCACAATATGTAGACATCAGGGAAGTCGACTTCGATGCCAAAAGGCGGTAAAACGGCATACCGGATAGATGAACAGGTGGTATGTTCTGGTGTCTGGAAAATCAGAACTAGCATATCTCTCACGACCATCCTTTTTTTTTTCGAAATCTGGATCACGAGTGGTTGGGCTTTCCCAAAATCAGTTTGGCATCTATCCATCTACACTGTGATTTTCGTCGGGCCGTACGGCAACCCCAGGAGTTGTTGTCAGTTGTTACGTCTCGTGATAATTGTACCTTTCTTCAGCCAGCCACTTGGGACATCTCATACCACCCACATGCACGTTTCGTGCGTGGAAATCGCCTTCACACTCATCATTTGCGCCTCGTACGAAACCGGCCATACTAGGACTCAAGGAACGGTTTTAGCTCTAGCTCTAGCTCTAGCACCGTCTCGCTATTTCGGCCAAATAAGGTTCCAATGTCGTTGCATCCACCTTCCTGTACGCCACCGGAAGCATCCGACCAGGAAGTGTTCTATTTCACGTTGCGAGAAAGTCTCCGGGACTGAACGAACAAATATCAGCATGTCTCGAGCAGCCATGTCCTGGAAATTTCAGCCTTCTGTGGGCTGGCACACGAGGTTCACGTGTCTCCTTGCGCTACGACAACGCTGCTTGTGTTTCTTTGGGACTGTTTATTCTCGAGACTGTTCTCTACGGATAATTTAGAGTATGTTTCCATGCGCGGGGAATGTTGTTAATCAGCTACTAAACAAGACGTGTCTGTATAGCGCTGGGAAAGGTCATGGCCCATGATTACTCACAATTCCGATCTCATAGGAACTGTGAATTCGGTTAATGTATACCTCAGCTTCTTCGTCGCTTGATGTCCATTCAAGCCATGCGACATCCGTACTTTGAGCTACCTTCTAGGATACAGAAGTAGGAACATGATATCGGCCTTGCAAGAGGGTCGACGTTGCGCCCCCAGCCCATGTTTCTTGATGTCCCTAATAAGGCCTGGAAGAGACACCACATTCGCTTCTTACCGAATGGATGAATTGAAAGTCTAGGCTACTCGGTCCATGTCGGCACGGACTGCGCAGACGAGAGACAATGGCAAGAAAAGGTCCGCGGCGCTTCCAGTCGTGATGAGAAATCAAATTCCGAGTTTGTCAGAGCGCACGACATATGGCGCACAGCATTTCACTCATCACAGTGGTGGACTAAGCAAGTGGGAGGGCGCATTGGGGCCGAGGGATTGGGGAAGGAGACGCGGCACAGGTCAGATCGCTTAAACCAGCAACAATCAAGTAGCGAGCGAGCCGCCAGCGGATGGAAAGCTAAAGTGAGCAGTATGTGATGGGCGACACCCAAACCCATTGTACACAGTACGAGCAGAGAACAGTGAGGGTGGATTACATGGCTTCGCTGGTTGGCGCCATCATGCCAATTTCGGTGTGGCGCACTGGGGTACTCCGGCTTTATCCTCCAGTTAGCATAAGCACACGCTAGTCAAATAACGGTTATCAAATTAGAGCCCACACAAAGTCAAGGCACTGATGTAGTACGCTATAACAGGACCTGCGCTGATGTCAAGCATCCCTGATTGTGTTGCAGACCCCTCGCGTGGGTCAGGTGCCGCAGGTGCCTGATATCCTATGATACGTATCAATAAGTGGATGGGTTTGGGGGAGAGGGCGGTTTAAAGCGATCGGAGCCGATGTCTAGCGCTCGTTGTTCCGCCTCACTCGAGGACGATGGCAGTGCCGAGCCAAACAAAGGTGGGCACAAAAAATATTAAAACTGCGGAAAAAATGATGAGGCTGTTGTGATGCCAAGACCGCCTGACGCAAGCCTTGAAACTCGAAGGTCGTGAGTGAATGCGGGAACGATCACACAATTTCGGAACAACGTAATGAAATCGGGACGAAGTGATCGGGGGGGTGTGAAATGGTTAAGGAGAAGAGAAGAGCGGTCTCATTGGTGAGCGTTTGTGAACTGCAGAAGTGCGCAAGATGCGGACAGAGGTCCGGGGAGCAAGGTCTAATCGCTGTTGGGTGATTCCTGACAAGCTATCATTAGAACTTGGAAATTGCGGGAAGAGAGACATCGTGCAGCGTTCGGCGGTCCAAATGTAGCCGAACTCAAGGGAGGTCTGGGAGGATGAACGTTCTATAGGAATAATTCTTTTTTTTCTTAGTTTTTGAAAGGAATCCAGCTAATATTGGAAATCGAGGTCATGCGGTAAGTCGTGCGGCTCGTGCCGCGAGAGTGCATGGAAGAGAAGAGGTGTGGAAGACGCCACGGTTTGAAAATTGCTCAAGCCACGACTGGTTACCTCGAATTCGAAGAAGTGGCGGGACTAGAATCGTTCATATCGCAGAGAAACGTCTTCCTTCTGTAACCGAACACGTGACCGATGGATGGGAAACCGCGTGGTGTGGGGGTTGCCGCTGAGGCCTGAGGTGTTGTGAAATACATGGGTCGGTGTGGTACTACGCAGGGATTACTGTGAAGAAGGTTTTGACGGTGACGGCGAGATAAAAGTCGTTTCAGCAGCCATCGTATTGAGGGTTTCACACGGC
>QFFA01000223.1:0-12398 GCA_003316565.1 Russula foetens
GGCTGCAGGCTGTCTGTCTTCTCCGAGACTGCCGACGGAAGATCAGATGTCAATAGAGTTGACAGTTTTGAGGGGAGTTGATCTGGGGCTTACATTCCAAGAGACCGCTGATAGCTTTAGTGCGCATGGGCACACTTTGCGCATTGCTGAATAACGCGTTGCCTAATCCACCATATTGACCGTTGCCGCAGGACAGGACTTCAACGTCGGTGATCGACGTCCCGTCGACTCGTTCTACGGTAAAGAACGCCAGGTCGCCACCCGCGTTCAAGTCGATACACCGAGTGTGGGAGCCGCTTGGTGTGCCCCTCCATAGCACCACTTCCGTCGGAATTGTAATCGCTTCAAGTGTCACATTGCCGCCCAGACCGATTTGCCTGTTCAGGTTCAGGAGCCGCGCCGAAATTAAATTAAAGGGGGGAGGTACGTACCCGTAGTCATTGGCGCCCCAGCCGAGCACTCTTCCAGTGTCAGTCCTCACGAAACTACTTCGTGAGCAAGCTGCAATTTGGACAATGTTGACACCTCTCAGCGCAGGAACTTCGAAAATTTTGTCCGAGAACTTGAGGTTCGTGTCGTCCACATTGACGAGGTTCTCAGACACAGGAGCCAAGCCAGTAGCAGTTGGGCGTGATTCACGTGGGTAACGGGAGCTTTTGGCGTAAGGATCGGCGACGGCTCTTGGGATGAGCTCGACGTGGAGCCGTGAAGCCGAGGTCGGTTGTGAAGCAGAGGGGTCAGGGATGTCGAACTTGCGGAAGCCAAGTTGGCCATGTGAATTGGCGTCCTTCGTGATAGGATGCACAAACGTGCGGCCAGAAGACGTCAACGCGAGCAAGTGGTCTCGACCGGCGGCGATGGAGATCATCCTGCAATGCAATGAGCGACGATCGAATTTAGATTACTACTTGGCCAGAGAAAGTTAAACGATTCACCTCTCGCCCCATCCAAGCTTTTGGGCCGTGACGATCTCATAACAATGCTGCACCCCCGATTGATCACCACTGCCCCATAACCAGCTTGCGCCCCAGCGTGGCGTAGGAGTCCGATCTGGTAGGGTCTGCTGTGCCGATATGACATACACCCTCCCAGACGCTGAAAGCGCGAATACGCGGGATTCAGTGACCTGTACCTTGATAATGTCCTACGCGCCGCATATGACAGATCAACGACATTTGACTTTGCAGCGAAGCGGGAAATGAGACGCACCTTGCCCCGCAACGTTAGTACGGGCTTTCGACCTCCAGACGCAGACTCCTGGGCGAAGAACCTGTCGCCCCACTGATACACGTCCCCCCGTCCGTCGACACAAGCGGCATGTGCGACGTGCACCGCCAAGTCCCGCAGCGCCACGTCCCGCAGGAACGAGGCCACCCTCGGCGTACGAATTTGGGCCCCATCCGACTGATCCGGGGAAATGATGTGTCCTCTATAGCCAAGGGTGCGTACGCAAAGAATGTGAGCAGCGCCGCGTTGGGGCGGAGTACACAGAAACAAGGGGGCACGGGGGCCCGGGGACTCACCTATTCGAGCCCCACACTAAAAGCTTGAGCTCCTCGTCGGCGCCGTCGTTCGCGCCACCTACGCGCGTTGTCCCGGCCTTTACCTTTCCAGAGGTCGCTGTTGCAATGCTAGGAGCTGGTGCATCGTTGTGAATGGATGATCCTTCTATGTACTTTTGGCCCGCGACCGTAGCCGCCGCCACAACCGCGACGGACGTGGCGACTGCCGCACCGCTAGTGAGAGTATATACCAACTTTTGTGGGCGTGTGCGATGCGAAAACCACCGACGACTGTTGAATGTGGCTTGTGCCTGTCTTCTGAACATGCTGAAGCACTAGTACTACAGTAGTAGCGCTATGTGGCTGGAGTGAGAAATGCACCCGGCTTTGCGCGAAAGGCGGCCCGTTCCCTAATCGAGCGACGGCCCGGGGTGGCTCTGCGCATTTAAAATCCACAGATCCTGAGGAGGATAATACGTCACGGTAGACTACGGGCTACACACTGACATCAAGATGCATAAGGTATTGTCGACCCTGTCCACTAGAAAAACAAAAGGCCACTCGACAGACCCAGGATAGAACGGTCCGATAAACGCACAACCACACAAATTCCTTCCTCTGAGCGATTGGATAGTACTGTTGTGGACCTAGTAACCGTATATCGAGTCTGACCCGTGTACCCGTACATTTGTGAGAGAAGGGGTCCAACGAAAACCCAGCCTTTTTGGTCAAAAAAAGATGGGTGGATTCGCATTTTCATCAACTTTTACATGAAACTAAGACAGAATGTATTTTTGCTTGATTGTGTCGGGGACAGTATATACGAGTACATGGCGATATATCGTTACTAGGTACGCAACAGTATCAGTCATCCTTAATGCTAGTAAAATTACATGTTGGAGCCAGAGAGGAGCTGAAATGGGCTTTTTAAGGGAGGGTTGGATTTGGATCTTCTACTTATTTTCGAGGATAATGGTTTCGACGGAATGTGCGCATGGGACCCAGGGGTTGCCGTATCGGGTTTGGACGGTGGTCCTTGCTTCCCCCTGGATGGCCATCATTAGTATATGTATATCCTGACTATTTCTAGGCCCAAGAAATGATATCACACCCTCGATTCCGCTGTCGTAGAAATGTTCACTTATTGACCATCGCAAACTGGGTCACATCACCGTGTCGGCCTTGTGGCGACGCATGTTGGGATGCACCTCGCCGTCCAGCTCGCCTTCGCTCTTGTGAGGCTCGTTTACCGGCTGCACATGACTGCGTGCGTGGCGATGCATGTTGCTCTTCACGCTAAACGTGCGGTTGCATCCCTCGAAGGAGCATTTGAACGCTGTGACGTAGCCGCGTTAGCCACCGAGGTGATGATGGCAGATACCGTACAAATGAATTGATACTTACGACGATCGCCTGTGTGGCTGTCGACGTGTATCTGGAACGAGAAGATGCATCGCTTCAATTCCTTTTCTGTCTGACGGATGGGTCAAGATAGGATACGCACATCGAGGCTGCTAAGGCGAGTGAAACATTTTCCGCAGTATGTGCACTTATGCTTGACCGACTGCTGTTCTGGGGCCATCAATCCCGATTGGATAATAGAGCTGGAGTCCGAATAGGATTGAGCAATGGGCCGAGCATACTGATAGAAAATCGGCGGTGCCCTCAGAGTAGGATCAGGGCTGAAGCCTTGTTGCGGCAGCGGTGGCGCGGGGATATACGAGGATTGCGGCGGCCGCGGTGGCGCAGGGATATACGAGGGTTGCGGCGACGGCGACGGTGGCGGAGGGGGATACGAGAATTGCGACGTTCCGAGCTTGGGTCCATACACAGGGCGTTTGGATATGGTGGCCGCTGGTCTCACGAGATTGCGGAAATTAGGTTGGGGATGGAAGGGAAGAAATGGGCGAGCAGTTGGCGTGGGGGCAGAAGAACCAGCAGGTTGAGAGAATTGCGGAGACTTGTATGGGGCTGGAAGTGCCAGTTGACTGAGATGAGAGGGAGAGTAGTGCGCAGGAGTGCCTAATGTGCTTGGATGTGGGGCCTGAGACAGCTCAACTGTCATTGGCGGTCAGTGAAGAGCGGAAGACATGTCGAGATAGAAAAAACCTACTATCTAAAAGGTCCAGAATAGGGGGAAGCTTAGCCTGAGGGCGGCGATCATCGCCACGGCGTGTCTCGAAGAATATTGATGTGGCTGTCAAAACCAGCTTGAGCGCCTCCCATCAGGCCTCAGGAATAGCACAAGACAAATACCGTCATCTTCAACAATCACAGGAATTTTACTTTTATGCAAAAACTGCTCAACTGCATCAGCAGTGAGGGCCCCCTAGGCGCACGTTATTGGTGGCTCCAAACATTCGTCTCGTACTACGTACCTCGTTTTCAACGAGCTGAAGATCATCATCATGGGCAATTGCTATGGCGTCCTCAGGGCATTTCTTTTCGAGGCGACTCAGTAGACATGAAGTCAACTAGCATACCCATGTGGACGAACCTCTGCGATATAATCCAAAACCCCAATGAGAGGATCACGATACTGGAATCAAGCCGTCATGCTTCCCTCTTCATCACCTCACAATGAAAGATGACTTACTTCCGGAGCGTCTGGAACCCCGGTCACTTGCATTTCGTCCTCGTGACTGTTGTCGGGGTCATCAGGGAGGGGCTCTGCTGCAGCCTGAATGCGTTTGATCCAGGGAAAGCCACGTTTTGCTCGGAATCCCTTGATGAAAATACATTGGTTCAGCTTCGGGGTTGCATTATCCTTTCGAGACGAGAGAAGACAAATCAGTACACGACGACTTGACACAGTCAAGAGAACAGACAGGTCCTGGCTGACTGTTGCGATGTGGCACTAGTCTATTGATGAGGCGCCATACGAATCTCCCCCCGCCGCCAGGTAGCGTGTGGACTGCAAGAGAGATCGCTGTCTCCTCCTGACCGTGGTCAAGGAACACGGCAGCACCCCACGATGTGGCCAATATACGTCCGGAGACTAGAATGAGGTCTTCTATGCGCTCGATGCCGAGTCCTATCCTCTTCG
Organism: Russula foetens; assembly: GCA_003316565.1. Lineage (NCBI taxonomy): Eukaryota > Fungi > Basidiomycota > Agaricomycetes > Russulales > Russulaceae > Russula > Russula foetens. Next base: position 4,549 of record QFFA01000223.1, read on the forward strand.
ACCATTCGAACCAGTTTACCACATTGTCTCGGATGTAGTCCTTGAACAACCCAGTGCAGATGGCAACCTCGCGGTGGCCATCATGAGGAAGGTACAGAAGTGCACCCTGACCCCTGCACTTATATGTGAAACCTTCGAGACTGCAAGCATGTCAATAGACTATCTGGGACAGGACCGCGACTCACTCGTTGCTTGACACAGCGCTCGGGTCATTATGATTGGATTGTGTGCACACACTATTAGAGTAGTAAGACCCTTTAGCCAAAATTGATCCACAGATATTAGGGCCGATATTCAGAGGGTTGTAACGCGGTGGTGATACATCATATCGTTGGTTCGAGGGATCGTCCGGTGGAAGAGTCACATTGAACATCCGGTGAAAGAACCCATCCAATACGTAACCAACGTCGCCGATAGACACCTGGTCATAGAAACGTTCAAGAGGGTTCGGTTCCCAAAGTGCATGTCCGTAGCCTAGGGGAAAGAGTTGCTCCCGGTAAATATTGAAGGGTAGATCTACTGGCATGATGAGAGAGAAAGAGACTACCCGTGGGCGTACTAGTAGTCGTCGGGAGGGTCTGGATGAGGGCGAAGCGTCAACTCTGTTCAACTGGTTCTGCCGAAATCATTTTCATTACATATGCACCAAATACAGTAGTTACTAGGTTTGGAGTTTCGTTGTCAAGGTCAAGGAAGAGGAAACGGTCGACGAAACGCAACATCTACCCTGGCAGGGAAATAGCGGGAATAAGACGCACCTTGCCCCGCAACGTTAACACGGGCTTTCGACCTCCAGATACAGATTCCTGGGCAAATGACCCGTTACACCCCACTTATTATCCATGTCTCCTCATCCGTCGACGTAAGCGGGATGTGAGGCATGCGCCGCCTTGTCACGCAGCGCCACGTCCCACGAACGCTGCGTTCACGAGCTTTGGTCATAAGCACGTCGATGCTGTATTGGGGGCTTGGACAGATAGGCACGTCTCGCGGACTAGGTTGAAGTTTGCGAAACTAGTAAACGCAAGAAATGGCCGGGTCAGGGTGACTACAGACCAACGCCCAAGCGACCCAACGGCCCATCCCACCCGCATAGTCAACCGTCCACCGAGGGCGCGGCTTTTCAGAGCTTTGCCACCAAGGAGCTGGCATTGGAAACAAGTTCAAGTTCGTTTCAGGTACTATAGTTGTGGGGTTGGAGATACCGCTGGGGCGGGATGTTTGGTCATTTTCGATGGTTGAGTGGGGAGAAGCAATGGAAGGGTGGCGATGGAGGACATGGTCAATGCCGGTGTCCCTCAAGGCGAATGCTCATAGAATCCCAACCAATTCTGCGCTCTGCACAACGACGTCCAAGTCAGAGTCGAATTGCCTCTCGGCTCTGGGCTGCTACCACCATAGGCCCTAACCTTAATGTATGGGTAGCAGCTCTAATCTAACTCAGTCCAACCCGCATTCGAACCTTCATCGTCTTCTCCGAGTATTCTCGAGCTTTCTCTGCACCATTTCGTGCAACACGGGATAGGAATGCCTTTTCCTCACGAAGCCGTACGAACTCTCCCCGAGGTTTGCGCAATGCCTCCTCTACCGCCTCCTCAACGTCCTTTTTCAGCGCCACGTGATTGCTCTCAGCATAGCGTTCACCGAGTACCGCCACCGCTTCTCCAGTACACACCGAGAATATTGTGAGGAGATTACTGGTCCCGGGTCGTTTAGTAGGATTAAATGTGATGCCAGAGATGGAATCGGTCACCGCGCTGCGGACCCACTTGGCGATGGTTTCGTACGAGTCTGTGAGCAAGATGCGCGAATTTGGGTCAAGTGCGGACTTGGACATCTTCGCGGAGGGATCTCGGAGATTGTGTATGCGTTTGGATGGCGCTACAAATTAAGAATTAGACAATGCCACGAAATCAGATATTTTCACGCACTGAGCATGAGCTCTGAGGCTGAAACATCGGTGTGAGACTCGGATATGTGCGATTGCAACTTTCTGCGCGGTCCCTCGTTAGCTCAAGATATTGCAGCTGGTCCTCTCCTACAGGTACATGCGTTGCTCTGTCGTCATTCAAAATTGCCGTGAATGTCAGCTGAATTACCATAGACTTACCTATAGGCACGAATGTCCGCAGCTTGCAGAATGGGATAAGTGAAGAGCCCGACGGTCAATAAGGAGCCATCAACTTCAGACTCGTCATTGGCATTCCTCGAAACTGCTAGCCCAGCCTGCGATCGTTCTCATGTCATAGTCATGGCGAAACGTGCGTGCAATGCAATGTATCTTCCATGTTGTCATCCGCTTCAGCTTTCCGATCGGTGTTATACACCCCAGAATCCAAGCAAGCTCTGCATGATCCTGGACCTGTTTGGGGCATCAATTGGCGACATAAAGATCAAATCGAATTGAGTGGTCACCTATCTATGCCAGATGCAAGTATGAGTGCCATCATAGTTGTCCACGCTTCCGAGTCCGAGAGGAGCTTAGGATCCTGGAGCAGTGTGAGGGCATGCCAGCCAACGACGGAGCAAAAGAGCTTTATCTCTCGGGGCAGCAGTAGACTGTAATTTGACCCAGTTGCTAAGTACCCCAAAGTAGTTGCCGAGCTGACGCAGTGGGTCAACGTGGCATGAACATATCCTCGGTTACTATTAAAGGGAAATGTACGTGGGGAATGCCCGCAGGTAGAAGACGATGCGGGGCGCCTTTGACTTCGTCAGGACATCTTGCGCCAAGGGAAGTTGCGGCGTGTCTACAGCTCGCGTACTCAGCGCGTACTACCGGAGTGACCTTTGCGTGGCGGTGCTGGACGTTGGAGGATGTAAGAGACCTGAGGACGCGCCGCATTCGCGAGGCTGAAGCTATGTGACGGAGTGAGACATGCTCGTGCATGCTCCCCGGCTTTGCCGCGAAGGAAACGCGCGCCGTTCGAGTCGCAATCTGGGCAAAGCTGAGGTCGGCTCGGCGCATCAGACGATTGCCAAAGTAAAGTAAATCATAAGTCGACTCCTCGGACTACACATGAGGCCTGAGGTATTTTTGACCCCTCCACTCGAAACAAAGCCACGGCCAGGTCCGATAACATGACTCAAGCAGATACCCTTCTCTGATCAATTCGATAGTTTCAATCATCTTTGGTGTATATACAATGTACATGCCGAGGACAGACTCGGAGAGGAGCTGAAATGTGAACAGAAAAAAAAAATGGAAGCTAACGAAACCGACGTCCGCACAACACATATGGGGAAATGCATGCAAGTAATGATTGGATTCGGGATGTAAGAAAGAGGACAGACGTTGTAACAGCAAGCCAACATGAACACACGCGTGGCTGGGTGTGGTAGTCGTAAGTAATCAAAGAAATTTGATCGCAAAATCACATTGGGGAAGGGATAGGCAGGAAAGATGAGAATGTCGTGATAAATAGCCATATCAAAGCCATGAGGCAGTTGTCATCGTCATTGCTGATGTTGATTTCGGAGTGTTTGATACATCTGATACATGTACTGCTGATAGACCTGCAGGGGATCCGATTGTAGCCCAGCATAATCATACGACCGACGTCCCGTGCGATGAATAGCTCCCGCCGAGCTTAGAACAGGGCATTGAGCATCATAAGGGATGAGAGGCGTAGCCCTCGATAGATCCCGGGTATGGCAACCAAGGTGCCTCCCAGCGTAGCGGGTCTTCCCATGTAGTGTCTGCATCCTCACCCGCCAACGACGAGTCGAACTCATTCGGTTGTTGCTGCTGCCGCCACGTATTGAACAGTCCCTGAGATGGGCCGTTTTGGCCACCCATTCGCAAAGGGTCCTTCATAGACGCCAGATTCTGGTCATGCGTCGAATATCCAGATGACAGGCCGGGGACACCATACGAGTTAGTAGAGCCGCTGAACTTGCCCTTGGCACCAGGAGTAGTCGGGCCACTCGGATAGTTTGGTTTGAGATTAGGGATTTGGATGCTAGGGATGGGAAGTCCGACTTCCTCTATGAGACGACGATATGCTTGAGCAGCGATTACTTTCAACTCGATTAGAACCCGCTTCGTAGCCTCAATATACCCAGGTCTCTTTGCTGGGTCAACAAAGGGACTCGTGAGCACCTTGAGGACTATGGCCACGCCATTGACTTGATCTTCAAGAATGTTCATCAGGACGTGATCGTTCGGCGATGAGAATAGCGCCTCGACCACTTGACAAGACGCCTCGGGCTCCACCTTCTGATTCACTATGCGCAGCACCGTGAGAGAAGCGAGTTCGTGTGTGCAAAGGTGAGAAAGATGGGGCGTGAAACGCGGCACCAATAAGCGATAGCGGGAGGTGAAGCCAGAGGTGTCAAGCAACCAGGTCAGGAGCAGTGCACCATTCGGGTTCGTCGCAAGCGGGATGGAATTGAGGATAATGGCCGTGGCAATGCGGCGTTGCTGGCCGATACTTATGTTCGGGCTCCAAAGACACGCGCGTATACTGCGGGCGCCGAAGCGACCCTGGGCGATCTCCCATAGACGGTCGACAATGGCGTCAAAGATGAAATCGTTGGCGGGCTGTCCAAATCTCAGGCAGCGCCTGCAAGGCACTTTGTCAAATAAAAACGCGGGATCTTCCGGAAAGGGACTCACTGGACTACATAGCTGCCAAGTTGGTCTAGAAGCAGGGGTGGCGCATAAGGACGCATATGCTGAGCGATGAGGTTAATCTCCTCTGGGGTCTGCACGCATTCTATGATCTTCTGTGCGGCCCAGGTACCATGGTCGTGAATCCCAATCATCGCCAGATGAGGACTGATACGCTCGAGCATGGCCATGCGGACAGGAAATGAGCACTTTTCGAAAAGCTTCTGGAAGATCTGCATCATATCAGCAATGGTATTCACGAAACGATGTTAAAGGAACGGAAACTCACTGTGTTTCCAAGCCAGTCGGAGACAAGGTCAACAATCTCGCCATCAAGGAAATCAGTAGCAACCTGTTCGATTTCTTTGTCCGAGATCGTGTCCGCGTCCATCCTCTTGCGCAGCTCGCGCAACTTGGACGCATCCTTGTCCCCAATATTTGGGCACTCTGATACTGAAGGAATTGTGGTATAATACATTGTAGGTGGACGGAGGTCTGCGACGTGATTTTAGCTACCAGGACACACTTATAGGGGAAAACAATACCATTACTTGTCAAAGCCAAAGCCAAAGCGTCGGCATCAGGGGCACCACCCGACAGCTCCTTCATGATCATTTGTTGCTCTGTCACAGTGGGACTCCGTCCAGCGGGATTAGGCATGCCACCGTCTACAAATGCCGTGTCATGGATTCCTGTCCCAATCATACTCAACAGCAGGTTTGAACGATAATTCCTGACCGTGCCACCAAGGACTTGCTGATCAACCGGGATCATAGACGCGCCCTTGACACTCCGTAATGCATTGATAGTCGCCTCCACGCTAAGGTCCCCGACACCCTGAACATTCAGGCTCGGAGCCACCTGAACGCCATCTTGCTCGTTACTTGCCAGTGTCTTTGCAAATCCAATGCGGATCGCACCGATATCACTACCGAGTACATCACGACCATTCAAAGCCTTGCGCGCCCGGACGGCGTCATCTAGGCGCTCAAAGTTGACAATTCCGCAATTTTTGTGTGAGAGAACGCGGGCAGACTCGATGGGTCCATACAGGCTGAGCATGTCCAGGATCGTCGCCAGAGTTGTCGTTGATGGAACCGATTCGATCCAGAGAGCCCGCGTCGGCGCGGACTGCAGTTGAGGTTCCATGACACCCATGGAGGGACTAACCGAACCCTCTCCGATAACTGAAGACGAAGCCTCGGTGGACGAAGATCTGTCAGCACCTATACTTGGGGTAGCAGGCGGGTTCTCCGGGTTTCCAAAGCCAATGCGAACCGTCTGTCCATTATGCATCCCGATGTTACCGCCGAGGCGAATGAGTACATCTTCCTTCGCACGAACTGCGTCTGCTTGGTCAACGAAATTCACGAATCCGCATTCCTAAACTTTATGAGAAATCTGTTGTACGACCATTCTGTTTTGCGTCCGTATCTCACCTTCTCCGGCAAAAGCCTTAGACTCTCAATTGCACCGTATGGGGCGAAGACATGGATGAGCTGCTCGCTAGTGACCGAACTGTCGAGGTTTCCGATCCAAAGCGATCGCGTTGTGGTCGGATTCTCGGCTTTGGGCGAGACAGCGCGCCCGGGTGGATTTGGCGTCAGTGGATAAGATGGCGTCCCTGTCCCAAAAACCTCGATGATGGGGACAAGTACGGAGGGGTGTGTCGTTATTGAACGCGAACGACAGCGGTTACTAGTACTCCGTTCTTCCAACCCAGACGACGCAGCAGGGGCTGTTACCGAAGCTGAGTGGCGCAGCGTGGGCGACATAGGGGCCGGAGGGGTAACGCTTGACTTGGGGAGGTGTAGCTGTTCATTAAGTGATTCTGTAGACGTCGGAATGCTGGGACTAGGTGGGTTAGAGGTAGCGTATTGCTGGTCAGGAAGCGACACATCGGACAATGAGGTTCTCAACCGCCGTGACGCCCGTCTGTCACGGAATCCAGGACTAAACGTGTTCGTTGGCAGGCTAAGGCTGCCCGCAGGGGGGGTTGTTGTAGCAGGAGAGACTTCATTAGGGGAGAGGTCGCCTGACGCCAGGGCGCGAACGGCGCCTCGTAACTCGCGCGCTCTGCAGGGGATTAGGAAAGCAGAAGGAAAAGAAAATGAGGTGTACGAACATCTTCGAATAGGTCGTAGCAGGGGTAGGGGGAGGTGACTTCGGCGTTGGCGCGGTATCGCGGTTCTGGGGAGGCCCAGGCACATTGGCAACGAGTGGCGAGGGAGCTCCGTATGGTCGTCGTTGCAAAGTCCGAGTCGGTTTAACACTTTTTAAGGGAGGTTTGGATCTAGACTTTGTACTTATTTTCGAGGATAGTAGTTTCGACGGAATGTGCGCATGGGTTGTCGTATCGGGTTTAAACGGTGGAAGTGAGGGTGCTTGCTTCCCCTTGGATTGCCATTATTAGTATCTCCTGAGTATTTCTAGCCCAAAGAAATGATATCACACCCTCAATTCCGCTGTCGCAGAAATTTTCGCTGGTTGATCATCGGGAACTGGGGCCACATCACCGTGTCGACCGTGTAAGAATGCAACTGTCAAAACCAGATTGAGCGCCTCCCGCTAGGAATGGCACAAGACATATACCGCCATCTTCAACAACCACAGGAATTTTGCTTTCATGCAAAAACTGCTCAACTGCATCAGCAGTGATGGTTTCCTGGGCGCGCACGTTATTGGTGGCTCCAAACATTCGTCTCGTACGTACCACGTTTTCAATGAGCTGAAGATCATCATCATGGGCAATTGCTATGGCGTCCTCAGGGCATTTCTTTTCGAGCCGGCTCAGTAGACATGAAGCCAACTAGCATACCCATGTGGACGAACCTCTGCGATATAATCCAAAACCCCAATGAGAGGATCACGATACTGGAATCAAGCCGTCATGCTTCCCTCTTCATCAACTCACAATGAAAGATGACTTACTTCCGGAGCGTCTGAAACCCCGGTCACTTGCATTTCGTCCTCGTGAGTGTTGTCGGGGTCATCAGGGAGGGGTTCTGCTGCAGCCCGAATGCGTTTGATCCAGGGAAAGCCACGTTTTGCTCGGAATCCCTTGATGAAAATACATTGGTTCAGCTTCGGGGTTGCATTATCCTTTCGAGACGAGAGAAGACAAATCAGTACACGACGACTTGACACAGTCAAGAGAACAGACAGGTCCCGGCTGACTGTTGCGATGTGGCACTAGTCTATTGATGAGGCGCCATACGAATCTCCCCCCGCCGCCAGG
>QFFA01000225.1:5541-21038 GCA_003316565.1 Russula foetens
TTCAAACTCTACCCCTGGTTCGACGAGGCCTTTACCGCACATGCCCACCTCGACTACCCCGTCTACGGCGTCAACGAGTCGATCGAGAAGCTTTTCCCCGGATACGTATCCCCCGCCGACCCGTCGTTGAGGGTGTTTGCCGCGACGCTTGACTTTTTCGGCTCAGACCACGGCGTACCCAAGCAAGTGTGCGTCAAGATCGCTCGCGGAGTAGACGAGGTGGTGCGTTTGAGCCACGAGGCCTCCATCTACCGAAAGAAGCTCGTCAAGCTCTGGGGAATCGCCGTTCCAACGATGTATGGGTTTTTCATTGGCCATTATGACAATGACCCGGTGGCATGCCTCTTGCTGGAACTCTGTGATGGACCCAATGCGTCTCTACGTGATGCGGAACGGTTCATGTGCGTCCTTTCCTTTGTTTCACCGGTCAAATTTATCAAAAGCTGATTGTCACGTGATTCTTTTCCTAGCCGTCTCGCGATGCAAAGCGTACGCAAAGTCCATACTCTTGGTATCACGCAGAACACCCCGCTCGAGTTGCACCATTTCGTCATGAAGGACGGAAAGGTGCTGCTTGTCGACTTCGCGCAGGCGGTGGCGCATCGGTGCAACAATGCGATGCCCCTCTACATCGATCAACGTTTCTGTATCAACCCGGACGACGCGCGAGACGCCGAATATGACTGTGGCGAGTTGATGATGGTCGCTAAACAGAGTTTGCGTGCCGCAGCTGTTCATTGATGTTGACTGTGACTGTTTTTTCTTGTTTTATTTATGCGAGTGAAGCACTCCCACATTGTATTATAAGGATTATTACCTACGCAAATTAATGATCGATGATGTACCAGGGTCTATTCTATTGGGGAAGTGACTCTAAGTAAGCTCCATATGTCGCCCAGAAGATGTCTGATGTAACCGAGTCCACCCGTCCTCAGCGTGGGCAGCATGTGTCGGATTGCGCCATTATAAAGAAGGAATTCTGCGAGCTCTGCATGTCCCTAAGACAGCGCCTGATGCAATGAAGTCGACCCATCATCGCCTAGTGCTGCTGCATCCGCGCCATACTCGAGGAGGATATCTACAACCGCCATATATATATCTTGCTCACAAGAGGCATACGGTACATATAACTAGCAAGCATAAATTTCGCTAGCCCGTTGAAATCATCAAAGTGATTTTCTCCAGATGTAATGTATGCCAGTCATAAACACCATCATCAACGCCGTTATTAGCCTTCAACACTTTGACAAAGAGTTCACGCAAGAATTCATAATCTGGTGTTTCCTCGAAACCAAGTTTCCGGACATAATTGAGGTAAATTCCGAACTCCTCTGCGCGTCATAAGACACGTCAGAAGTAGCCAAACAAGGCCATAAAGTTGATTTGATTTACCAGGATAGCCTCCGCAAAGTTCCTCTATGGAGGTTGCCTGCTTCTTCTCACAGATCTTTTCGAGCCTCTGCTCGTTCGACGCCAGTTTGAGACCTTGCCAAGGCAAGCTTCCGCGTAGGAAGTACATGAAAACATAACCGAGGGACTCGAGATCATCACGTCTAGATTGTTCTGTAAATGGAATCAGGGTGGTTGAGTCACGCTCAAACGGGCGAATCGTTGCACCTCTTCCCAAGTGAGCGTTGATGCTCATCCATCGCGCCGTTCCAGTCAGACTCTTGAGTTCGCGGTAAGGTATGTGCTGCTTCGTCTTGGGGTCGCGATAGTGCTTGACCATTCCGAAATCCACCATGTAGATCACTGGTAACACAAAGTGAACGGCTGAGCCACCAGAGTGAGAGGGGAGGGAGATGTGTACGATCCGCAGCCTTTGTCCCTGGACGACCAACGAGGAAGTTGTCGGGCGTGATATCACGATTAATCAAATTTTTCTGGTGTATCGTTTAAAGACGCGTGATCTATGATCAAAAGGCCCATCAGAAGGCGCGGCACAAATCGCGCGTAGTATGAGCAAACGCACCATTTGCCGCGCAACCATGCACACCGTCTTGATCGTGAATTTGCGCCAGCACATATTGAACAAGTCCTCGAGGCTGGGCCCCAGTAGGTCAATGACCAGAATGTTGTGCGAATCTTCTTGTCCGAAATGGTATGTCTGAGGAATACCGACTGGTATTCGGATACAAAGGATCGGTCATGAGGTTAATGCCACATTGTGCCACGCGGCGAAAGCGACAAAAGTGAGATTACTGGAACCAGCCAATATACGATACGACGCATATTCTGTGCGAAGTTGAGGCGCATTTGTCTTTCTGGCCTCCTGTAGCGTTGCCGAATTGTTAGAAGAACGTGGTGAATGGCTGCGCAGCAACGAAGGAACATCGCCCACAAACTTGATAGCCACGCTTTGAGAGTTGAGCAAGTTGATGGCTAGGATAAGGTGCCAGGTAAGGTAGGATTGTGGGAATTGGTGTAGGGGAAAGAGGAGACAGACCCTCGAAGACGACACCGAAGGAGCCTTCTCCGATTTTCTTGCCCACCCGGTAGTGTGCACCGACAACTTGCATAGATTGAGTCGAAGTGGAGCTGCCATGGGTTTGTGTGGACATCTTGAGGCAGACGGAGAGGGAAAGGGAGGGAGGAGGACGGGGAAGGAATAGGAATATTAATACCTGCAGGGCCCGGGCCACATAAACTCTTCTTGTTCTTGTCTCCTCTCGGCGTTATCCTTAACGATCGGTCGCTCCCACACGCTTCGAATATATGTACATTTACTGTATCACCCTCTCTCACAAATGATGCAGACGCTTCCTGCACAATGTACCCACGGGTGATACTTCTTTATCCCAAACTACCATGATGTCGCTTTTTCCAAATCCCAAGAGACAACGACACTCCCACATACGTCTTTGGATCGACCGATCCTCGTCTCCGGCTTTCGCTTCTGTACTATTCTCGAGAAGAACGCGAGCTATCCTTTCGTTGGTCGACCCGTTTTCGTTCTTGAGGCCTGAGGCCTGAGGCCCATAGAGAGGGCACGTGCACCAATGGGAGAATCGAAGTCGAACTTGTGCGGTCCCAAGTGGTCCCAGCCAGTGCGTAGCCACCTTTATCATATCCTTGCCCCTACTGATGGAGCTGCTGCTCACCCTGCCCACCAAACATTTTGGGTTTGGCATCATATTGTCCGCCCTCAGCAACCCGCCGACGTTCTCCGCCTCGACAAACCCATCGACAACGCCACGAACCAGTGTAACACCACAAATAGCGGCTTTGCCGCACCGCCGTTCGAGGTTGGTTTGTGGAACCAAACACTTCGAGCACCAGCTTTGAGGCCACCACTCTCTTACTCGTCCGTCGCCCCTCGGGGAGCTGCCAGATGGGGCTCCCGACACCGCCTCTCGTAGTGCCTTATCGGGCAGCCGATGCCGTCGCTCATCGCGCCTCATGGAACCACCGACATGACTGCCTATGCATTCACCACCGATCGTGACCCCCCCACCACCTTCATCTGAGGCAGGCGACTACTGTGCGTCTGGTGGACATCACAACCAGCGCCTCTTATCCGTGTTGCGGCTATCAACAGGTACGACAACAACCTCAGTCACGACTAACATGCACTGCGTGACGACCTCACGCGCAAGCACGAGGAACTTGATGGGATGTCCCTTGCACTCCACGCGGCGATGGCCGATGCGACCGTCTGCCCCGCCTACGCGTCATCGTCTCCACAACGCGGATGAGGAAATTGGCCGTATGCATAACAACTTCGAATGCCACATCGTCGGAAAGTGCCACGTCATGGCTCTCATACCCCACCCACCCACTCCCTCGCTTCCATTTGTGGAGCCTTCGTTGCCACTACCCGCTGAATTCTCACCTCCGGTGGGCACGAACCTCACTTTGCGACTCGCTGATGTCCTTGCCCGCTGCGCCTTCAATGGCAGCAGCATTCTCATCGAGGTGAAGCTCGAGGAGTGTATTGTTTGGCCTAGTGGCCCCCCTCCGTTCTGGATGCGATGCACAAAGTGGATCCCTCTGTCAAACCATAGCACAGTCCCAGGCCACACTCCTCGTCTCGCCTTCAGATATATGAGAGACTCGATGCGCTCGGCCTCGTCGGGCACAAGAGGACGGGTCTCGAACATGATGGCTGTTTTTGGCAAACGGATGATCGCGCGATGCGAGTTTCACGCCCTCCTGGTCGTATTCCCCATTCAAAACCTCGGCGGGCGCCCCAGCGTCGTGTTCGATAACCACCTCCGCGAAACCTTTCGTATTCCGAGCGCGCCATGGCATTCGTTTGGCTCGAATTCGCGCGGAGCGTCAACCCTCAAGGACGAGTAGGGGGTGCCTTATAATAAGTTCTGTGACGAGTTGATTCAGGACCGACTTAATCAAAATAATGTACTGGGCTCTTACGCTGCCGATGCCCCTTCCTATGGGTGGACACATGGAAAGAACGATAAGTGAGGCCTGGCTAGGGGACGCTGAACATTGAACGTTGGAAATCACTGGCAGTTTTGTCAAAGCAAGCAGGGGAGACGTAGTAATTTTCAACGCCTTCCCTACTTCCTTCCACAGCATACATATATTGGGCCGACTGGTAAGTTAAAGAGGATGGTAATTTGTGCAAATACAATACAGTCGCATATAATCTTTCATATATTGAGTTTCGCACCCGCAAGGAGCATCAAATGCATACGATTGTACCTATAACAACCCAGAACAGCAAGATATAGCCTGATCTCCGCTTTGCGCCTGCCTTATCGTAAACGTGTATATACAGTGGACTCACTCTCACCCCACACCAGAATTTGCCCAACGGCCGAACATGAATCGCTATTTTCACACTACCGCAAACGACTGTAGTCAGCACAAGACACGACTCATTCGAATCGACTACTCACTAGAACTGTTGCCCCAGTCACGCACCATAGTGAACAAAGTTCACCCATTGTTCAAGAGGAAGTTTCTTCTCTTCCCTCAGCGACTTGACTGCATCTCGAAGTGCCCTTGCGGCTCTCTTGTGATATGGAATTTCTGGCTCACCGCTCGAGAACATCGATGTGTAGAAATGTTTGGTCAAGTCCCCTCCATCTTGGTCCGCTATCGCCCACATCGTCCCAATCACGCTTCGGAATCCACAGTATTGGACTGCTGCAGCGAGGTGAAGTCCTTCATCAGCAATGCTCCCTTCCGTCAACTCTGCTGTGTGACATGCAGAGAGGAATGCAAACTCCGCATTGGGGAGTCGAGATCGTACGACATCGTGTATAGTAAGGCGATTCCCATCATGGAGGCTGAAGGAAGCATCGAAGGGCCTCTCCGCCACCAAGTTTCCGTGACACACGAAATGGGCAAACCGATGATTCTGGAGGCCCTCCAGCACAGCCGAAGGGTTTGCCATTTTCCCCAAAAGGGTTGTCACTTTCGTATCAAGGCCTTGTATAAACCAGATCTCAGGCCACGCTTGGCGCATGGCGTCATCGAGGTTTGCTACGAGCAGTACTGAAGGTTTGTCCGACGGCGATTTACTGGGCTTGTGGGATTCTATCAGTGCAGACAGCGTTGGGGTATATGAAGAGATGTACAAGTCCGAAAAATAGCACAGGACGCAGTCGTTCGTGGGAATAGGACCCATCGCATGAAGGGGAAGTGAACAAAAGACAGATGTCGGGCACCACCAGATTCGGGATTGTTCTGGTATCTTCAGCCTCTGGAGTTCCTTGATGACTGGTCGGCCGACGAGCTCATAAAGGCTCTCAAGGACGGATCGCAAGGTACGCCGGTATTGCCTCGATTCCAGGGGGTATTGTTGACGCGTGCGCAATAGGCGATTCCTCAGTTCGATTGCGTGGTCGTAAAACTTGTCAGTGGTGGTGATGAGGGAAGGGTGAGCGTCGTGGAGAACAATGAGGATGTCCGAACGCCACTTGGAATGGTTAATGATGACAACTGGACCATCCGCAGCGGCAGAACGGAGAGTGTCGAATGATGGTGCCTTCATAAACCCCTCCAAGCCTGGCAATGCCTGAATCCGAGAAACTAGCTCGCTGCGCTTTGCCAAAAGTTTCCGATGTCGCACGACGAGACGACCAAAGGGGTCCATTGCCTTTGCATTTTCAGGGTCATCGCCGTCATCCATGACTATTCCTGGAGAGATGGGTATCGTGATTTCCTCGAGTTCCTTATTGAGCGTGGTGAATTCCTCTGCCAAGTCCTCGTCGACTGCAAGTTGGTCAATTGAGGTGCGCAGCCCACGCATTTCGGACCAAAGTAAGCCCCTCCCCCGCTCCAAAGACTGGATTGCCCTGGTCAGTCGACCTCTGCCGATCTCATATGATGCAATATCAAGGGGAAGCTTCTCGTAATATTCGCGCAGCGAGACAAGATGAAAATGCTGTGTTTCAAGGGTTGGCGCAAACAGCAGAGTTTCCTCCATCAATGAGATGGCGGTCTCATACGCTGTTGAAGTGGAGTGGTGGCAGTTGTATCGTGCCCTTTTCGCCCATTCACAGGAGATCGAAAATCGCTCCCGCGCACTTGTGTTTGTATCTCTGGATGCCACGGAATACAGTTGGGTGATTTCATGAATGTCCTTCATGTCACCGTGAATATTTATGCGGATTGATAGAGCATGAAGAAGGTACTGCATGGTGGTGAACTGGGTCCCCTTGGTTGCAATCTCAAGTTGGAGTATAGAACGGAATGCGTCAACTGATTTGTTGAGGAACACGACTCCACGGGTGCATGTGAATGCATGCAGAAGGACCCTCCCCCAGGCGATAGCAGGGTAATATGAGATGGGATTACTTGAGGGAATTGAAGTCAGGAGAAGTTCACAATACTTCATGGCCTCTCCGATCTCCACCACATCTTTGGTGTGAGTCACGTATTCGAGTGCGGAAAGATGTTCGTACCGCTCTCCATGTAGCGACCACCAATGATTCTCGTCAGTAGTGGATCTGGCGAGAAGAGATTCGACAAGGTGGGAGAATGATGGAACATTGGTGCCGCCTGTATTGTGAGGCCGTGCTTCTTGAAGAGCATCGGTGACACCAAATCGACTTGAGCGCAGCTTCATAAGCTTTTCCAAATTCTCAGCGACTATACAGCGATGGGCAATGTCAGTGGAAGATATCCGGAGATATTCACGACAGCGGAAGATTGCTTCCTCCGCACACTCCGGGTCCACCTTACGGAGGAATCGGTTCCATGCAAGCGAAGTAGCGACGCCTGCAGCAGGTTCCAAGTAGGGTCCTGGACGATCTCCATTGGACTCGGAAGCGGCTATTGTGTCCAAAAGAGCCATCGCTTCATTATAATCGTCGTCTGAGTATGTTTTCGTATGGCGAAGAGCAAGGAACTGAGCAAGGTGATAGACAATGTCATGAGAGTCGACGCGCTTTCTAGCCTCCCGGAGGCATTCAATCACTTTCTCTGAATCCTCCGGTGACAAGGGCTGTTTACAGTCGAGATAGTTGATGGAAGTCAGGGCTGTAATGGCCTTAAGCAAGAATTGTGATGGGTAATTGGAGGCAAGGAACTCGTGGAATTGAGCCGTCATCTCATCGATGATTTTTGACACATCCCCAACGCCCCATTTCAGCTGGTAAGCCAGCGCAGACAGGAAGGATGCTTTGAAAACATCGCATGGGATGCCGACGGATTCGGGTGGATGGGATCGGAGATGGCGAAAGTATGCGACACAGGGCTGGGCATCACTGGACTCATGGAAGTCATCCATGCGTTTAAGAAGCCCGTATGCGAGGAGACAAAAAGTCTGAAGAATGCTTTGATCTCTATTCCGGTGAGGTGAGATTAATATGGCTCCGGTATAGCTGAGTATCGATCTGTCCAGGTCCTTCTTCTGACGTGATTGCAAATAGCGGGCGTCATATGCAGCGCCCAAAAGTCGGACAAGATATAGGTGGCGAGGATGGTGTCGGGGAATTGACAAGAGTCTACGTTGGTAACGAGAGATATGATCATCAATTTCAGTGATTGACCCTATGACTGTCCAATGGAACAGAAAATCAGTCAGTATTGCGAGTACGCGAGAAGATGTCGAGATTGGGTCCATAACTTGAACTTACCACGTTGGAAATCTTGGGTCTCAATGACCTGACAGTCGAGAGGCGGCTGCCGGTCCATGGGGCCTTATATTGATATGTATGGTCTTTGGCTATCTGTCAGGGAAAGGTGCGAATCNNNGGGGGGGGGGGGGGGGGGGGGGGGGGAGTGTCTGAGTCCCTTCAGATGGTGCGAAATTTGAAGTGTTTTGAAGGGTTGAAGCCGTTGAACGTTGAGCCTGAGGCCCACGCCTCCAACACGCGTCCACGAAAGCAGCTACTTTCATTCGCCGATTGATTCTATTGTCCACCGCTTTCCCCCGAGATCCGTGGGCTGCCCTTGCAAGGCAGGTCGCCACATGGGTCGCATGTCAGCTGTAAGGCCAGCAGTGTGCCCTCAGCCTCGTTCCAGAGCGATTCCAAGCACGTGACGCCAGCGCGAGCGCCGACACACGACAAGTCAGCGCTATAGTCAGCCACCCCCCGCGTAGTAAATTACTGATCGTTCTATTCCATCGGATGTCCGATGCAATACGCTTACCCGCATCATCCTCCTCAGACATGGCGCAGATCCGTCCACCCAGGCGCAGGACGGCTTGGCTCCATTCAATTTAGCTCCGTATGTCTACCAGAAGATCCCAGATATAACTGTGGGCTGTTCATGTCGGATTGCACCATTGTCAAGAAGGAATCCTGCAAGGTCTGCATGTCCCTTGGACAGCGCCTGATGCGATAAAGTCGGACCATCATGGACGCATCATGGCATAGTGCATCCCCGCCATACTCGAGGAGGATATCTACAACTGCCATATATATCTCTTGCTCACGAGAGGCATAGGGCACATAATATCTAGCAAGCATAAATTGTCACTAGCCTGTTGAAATTATCAAAGTGGGTTCTTCCGGATGTAATGTACTCCAATCATAAACACCATCATCAACGTCGTTATTCTTCCTCATTACATTGGAAAAGAGTCGACGCAAGTAATCATAATCCGGTGTTTCCTCGAAATCAGGTTTCGGGCATAATTGAGGTAAACTCCGAACTCCTCTGCGCGTCATAAGACACGTCAGAAGTAGCTAAACAAGGCCATAAGGTTGTCTTAACCTACCAGGATAGCCTCCGCAAAGTTCCTTTATGGTGGTTGTCTGCTTCTTCTCAATGATCTTTTGGTGCCTATACTTGTTCCTCGCTTTGAGACCTTGCCAAGGCAAGCTTCCGCGTAGGAAGTACATAAAAACATAACCGAGTGACTCGAGATCATCATGTCTATGTTCTGTGAATGGAATTAGGGTGGTTGAATCACACTCAAACGGGCCAATCGTCGCGCCCCTTCTCAAGTGAGCATCGATGCTCAGGTACCGCGAGTTTCCAGTCATGATCTTGTGTTTGCGGTGAGGAATGTGCTGCTTCGTCTTGGGGTTGCGATATTGCTTGGCTATTCCGACATCCACCATATGGATCACTGGTAACAAAGTTAACGGATGAGGTATCGGAGTGAGAGGGGAGGGAGACGCGTACGATTCGCAGCCTTTGTCCCTGGACGACCAACAAGGAAGTTTCTAGGCATGATATCACGACTCATCAAATATTTCTCGTGTATCGTTTGAAGACGCGTGATCTATGATCAAAAGGCCCATTAGAAGGTGCGGCACAATCGCGCGTAGTACACCACTTGCCGCGCAGCCATGCACACCGTCTTGATCGTGAATTTGCGCCCGCACATATTGAACAAGTCCTCGAGGCTGGACCCCAGCAGGTCGATGACCAGAACATCGTGCAAACCATCTTGTCCGAAATAGTATGCTTGAGGGATACCGTCTGGTCTTCGGGCACAACGGATTGGTCATGAGGTTAATGCCACATTGTGCCACGCGGCGAAAGCGACAAAAGTGAGAGTACCGCAACCAGCCAATATGCGATACGACCGATATTCTTCGCGAAGTTGAGGCACATTTGTCTTTCTGGCCTCCTGTAGCGTAGCCGAATTGTCAGCACGTGGTGAATGGCCGCGCGGCAACAAAGAAACATCGCCCACAAACTTGATAGCCACGCTTTGAGAGTTGAGCAAGTTGATGGCTAGGATAAGGTGCCAGGTCGGGTAGGATTCTGGGAGTTGATGTAGGGGAGGGGAGGAGACGGACCCTCGAAGACGACACCGAAGGAGCCTTCTCCGATTTTCTTGTCCACCCGGTAGTGGGCGGCGACGACTTGAATGGATTGAGTCGAAGTGGAGCTGCCATGGGTTTGTGTGGACATCTCGAGGGAGACGGAGAGGGAAAGGAAAGGAGAAAGGGAAAGAGGACGGGGAAGGAATAGGAATACAGTATGAATACCTGCAGCAGGGCCGCTATGAACTCTCGGAGTTATTATCCTTATCCTTAACGATCGGTCACTCCTACACGCTTCGAATGTATTTATATTAACTGCATCACCTTCTCCCACGAATGATGCAGACGCTTCCTGCACAATGTGCCCACTGGTGACGCTTCTTGATTCCAAACTACCACGATCTCGCTTTTCTCACCCTTCCCAAATCTCAAGGGACAACGACACTCCCACATACTTCTTTAGATCGACCGTTCCTCGTCCGATGTCCCCGGCTTCGCTTCTGCGCCATTCTCGAGAAGAACGTGGGCTATCCTTTCGTTGATCGACCGTTTTCGTCCTTGAGGCCTGAGGCCCATAGAGAGGGCACGCGCACTATTGGGAGAATTGAAGTCGAACTTGTGCGGTCCCAAGTGGTTCCAGCGGGTGCGTAGCCACCTTTATCATATCCTTCCTCCTGCTGATGGAGCTGCTGCTCACCCTGCCCACCAAATATTTTGGGTTTGACATCATATTGTCCGCCCTCAGCAACCCGCCGACGTTCTCCGCCTCGACAAACCCATCGACAAGGCCACGAACCGGTGTAACACCACAAGCAGCGGCTTTGCCGCACCGCTGTTCGAGCTTGGTTTGTGGGACCAAACACGTCGAGCACCAGCTTCGAGGCCACACCCTCTCACTCATCCGTCGCGCCTCAGGGAGCTGCCAAGGCCTTCGCCCGTTGTGCCCCATGGGCCTCCCGACACCGCCTCTCGTAGTGTCTCCGATGCCGTCGCTCATCGCGCCTCATGGATCCACCGACATGACTGCCTACGCATTCACCACCGATCGTGACCCCCCCACTACCTTCATCTGAGGCAGGCGACTACTGTGCCTCGCGTCTGGTGGACATCACAACCAGCGCCTCTTATCCGTGTCGTGGCTATCAACAGGGACGACAACAACCTCAGTCACGACTAACATGCACTGCGTGACGACCTCACGCGCAAGCACGAGGAACTTGATGGGACGTCCCTTGCACTCCACGCAGCGATGGCCGATGCGACCGCCTACGCCGCCTACGCATCATCAACTCCACAACGCGGATGAGGAAGTTGGCCGTATGCACAACAACTTCGAATGCCACATCGTCGGAAATTACCACGTCATGGCTCTTATACCCCACCCGCCCACTCCCTCGCTTCCATTTGCGGAGCCTTCGTTGCCACTACCCGCTGAGTCTTCACCTTCGGCGGGCACGAACCTCACTTTGCGACTCGCTGATGCTCTTGCCCGCTGCACCTTCAATGGCGGCAACATTCTCATCGAGGTGAAGCTCGAGGAGTGTATTGTTTGGCCTAGGTCCCCCTCCCGTTCTGGATACCATGCACAAAGTGGATTTCTCTGTCGAATCATATCACAGTCCCAGGCCACACTCCTCATCTTGCCTTCAGATATATGAGAGACTCGATGCGCTCGGCCTTGTCGGGCACGAGAGGACGGGTCTTGAACATGATACCTGTTTTTGGCAATCGGATGATCGCGCGAGGCGAGTTTCACGCAGGCCTTCTCATACTCTCCATTCAAAAACTCGACATGCGCCCCAGCGTCGTGATTGATGACCTCCTCCGCGAAACCCTTTGTGTTCTGAGCGCGCCATGGCACTCATTTGGCTAGAATTCGCGCGGAACGTCAACCCTCAAGAACGAGTGGGGGATGCCCCGGAATGAGTTCTGTAACCGGGTATTTCAGGACCGATGGAAAGACCGATAAGTAAGTCCTGGCTAGGGGACGCTGAATGCCGGAAATCAGTTTTGTCAAAGCAAGCAGGGACGCGTGAACACCAACGATTTGCGAGGACGACCATCGTCAAGGAGGAGGCAGGGGAGATATCGTTTGGGTAGCTGTGTTAGCCGGGAGATGAAGCATTTAATGCAGGTGAAAATCGGGCCAAAGGCAGAGAGGTCGATTGATACAGGAAATACTGTAGACTTCAAGTTCCTTCTCGTGGCGAGGCGAGAATCCCAATTCTGTCACGGTCACATGACGGGGCCTGGCAATTTCCGCCGGCTGATCGGCGGCCCGGGTCCTGGTCGCCATCTGCTTCAGTTCTGTCCGTCGTTCAAAGTCACTGTACTGTATGTAGTATCCTCTTCTTCATTCCAAGCAACCAAGGCGCAACGATTGTCACCTGACCGCCATTCGTCCAGAAACTCTTAGAACATGCTTAGGTGCTGTCGACTATATGAGATGTGGCGAGTTCGGGTCCGGGGGTCAGAATTGTCCGCTACTGTAGATTCCTTCGTGGTGGTTGGCATGCAGAAATATTCTACGCCTTCCCCACTTCCTTCCATAGCATTCGCATATTGGGCCGACTGGTAAAAACGATGGGAGGTTTATGCAAATGCATTACAGTCGCATATAATCTTTCATACATCGAATTTCGCACCCGCAAGCAATATCAGATGCAGACGATCGTACCTATGACAACCGAGAACCAGACAAGATATAGGCTGGTATACTTTTCACCGACTGGGATCTTCATCTTTGCTTTGTACCTGCCTTATCGTAAGCGTGTACATACAATGGGCTGACTCACAGTCCCCACCACAATTTGCCCAATGTCCGAACATGAATCGCTATTGTCACACTACCGCAAACGACTGTAGTCAGCGCAAGAAACGACTCATTCGAAACGACTACTCACCAGAACTATTGCCCCAGTCACGCGCCATAGTGAACAAAGTTCACCCATTGTTCAAGAGGAAGTCTCTTCTTTTTCCTTAGCGACTGGACTGCATCTCGAAGCGCCCTTGCCGATCTCTCGTGATATGGAACTTCTGGCTCACCGCTCGAGAACATTAATCTGTAGAAATGTTTAGTCAAGTCCCCTCCATCTTTGTCCGCCATCGCCCACATCGTCCCAACCACGCTTCGGAATCCACAGTATTGGACTGCTGCAGCGAGGTGAAGTCCTTCATCAGCAATGCTTCCTTCCGTCAACTCTGCTGTGTGACATGCAGAGAGGAATGCAAACTCCGCAGTGGGAAGTCGAGATCGTACGACATCGTGTATAGTAAGGCGACTCCCATCATGGAGGCTGAAGGAAGCATCGAAGGGCCTCTCTGCCACCAAGTTTCCGTGGCACACGAAATGGGCAAACCGATGATTCTGGAGGCCCTCCAGCACGGCCGAAGGGTTTGCCATTTTCCCCAAAAGAGTTGTCACTTTCGTATCAAGGCCTTGTATAAACCAGATCTCGGGCCACGCTTCTTGCATGGCGTCATCGAGGTTTGCTACGAGCAGTACTGAAGGTTTGTCCGATGGCGATTTACTCGGCTTGCGGGATTCTATCAGTGCAGACAGCGTTGGGGTATATGAAGAGATGTACAAGTCCGAAAAATAGCACAGGACGCCGTCGTTCGTGGGAATAGGGCCCATCGCATGAAGGGGGAGTGAACAAAAGACAGATGTCGGGCACCACCAGATTCGGGATTGTTCTGGTATCTTCAGCCTCCGGAGTTCCTTGATGACGGGTCGGCCGACGAGCTCATAAAGGCTCTCGAGGACGGATCGTAAGGCACGCTGGTATTGCCTGGATTCGAGGGGGGATTTTCCACGTGTGCGCAATAGGCGATTCCTCAGTTCGATTGCGTGATTAGAAAACTTGTCAGTGGTAGTGATGAGGGAAGGGTGAGTGTCGTGGAGAACAATGAGGATGTCGGAACGCCACTCGGAATGGTTAATGATGACAACTGGACCATCCGCAGCGGCAGAACGGAGAGTGTCGAATGATGGTGCCTTCATAAACCCCTCCAAGCCTGGCAATGCCTGAATCTGTGAAACTAGCTCGCTACGCTTTGCTAAAAGTTTCCGATGTCGGACCACGAGACGACCAAAAGGGCCCATTGCCTTTGCATTTTCAGGGTCACCGTCGTCATCCATGACTATTCCCGGAGAGATGGGTATCATGATTGCCTCGAGTTCCTTATTGAGCGTGGTGAATTCCTCTGCCAAGTCCGAGTCGACTGCGAGTTGGTCAATTGAGGTGCGCAGCCCGCGCATTTCGGACCAAAGTAAGCCCCTCCCACGCTCCAAAGCCTGGATTGCCCTGGTCGGTTGACCTCTGCCGATCTCATATGATGCGATATCAACTGGAAGCTTCTCGTAATATTCGCGCAGCGCGACAAGATGAAAGTGCTGCGTTTCAAGGGTTGGCGCAAACAGCACAGTTTCCTCCATCAATGATATGGCGGTCTCATACGCTGTTGAAGTGGAGTGGTGGCAGCTGCGTCGTGCCCTTTTCGCCCATGCAAAGGAGGTCGAAAATCGCTCCCGCGCGCTTGTGTTTGTATCTCTGGATGCCACGGAATACAGTTGCATCATTTCATGAAAGTCCTTCATGTCACCGTGAAGATTTACGCGAATTGATAGAGCTTGAAGAAGGTGCTGCATGGCGCCGAACTGGGTCCCCTGGGTTGCAATTTTAAGTTGGAGTATAGAACGGAATGTGTCGACTGATTTGTTGAGGAACTCGATTCTACCGGTGCATGTGAATGCATGAAGATGGACCTTCCCCAGGGCGATAGCAGGGTAATATGTGAAAGGATTGCTTGAGGGGATTGAATTCAGGAGAAGTTCACAATACTTCATGGCCTCTCCGATCTCCTCCATATCTCTGATGCGATCCACAGATCGGAGTGCGGAAAGGTGTTCATACACTGGCAGCTCTCCATCTACCGACCACCAAGGATTCTCGTCAGCAGTGGATCTGGCGAGAAGAGATTCAACAAGGTGGGAGAATGATGGGACATCGGTGCCGTCTGTATTGTGAGGCCGTGCTTCTTGAAGAGCATCGGTGACGCCAAATAGACTTGAGCGGATCTCAATAAGCGTTTCCAATCTCGCAGCGACTTGACGGCAATGGGCATTGTCAGTGGAAGATATCCGGAGATATTCACGACAGCGGAAGATTGCCTCCTCCGCACACTCCGGGTCCGTCTTATAGAGGAATCGGTTCCATGCAAGCGAATGTGAGACGCCCGCAGCGGGTTCCAAGCAGGGTCCTGGACGATCTCCATTGGACTCGGAAGCGAGTATTGTGTCCAAAAGAGCCATCGCTTCATTGTAATCGTTGTCTGAAAATGTTTTCGTATAGCGAA
>QFFA01000227.1:0-24774 GCA_003316565.1 Russula foetens
GCGCGGAACGCGGCTTACTCCTCTGCCGTCAGGTTTGAGTCCCCACATGTATTACATCCGCTCCCCATCGTCAAAGGCATCTTTGAGACGTCTGTCTAGGTCATTGTTCTCATCCTCTGCCTATGTGCGGCCGACCGCATTGGCTCTGGATGCGCCCACACCCTCAGAAGAGTCCGAGGCTTTCGCCTCACGCGTGGCTGCCGTAGAGACTTTCTTATCCCAGCCACGTTTCTCGGCTTTGTCTCGTCCATACTCTGCTGCTGCTGTTGCCTCCAAGCAGGGATCCCTTCCACCCTTACCCCTTCCTTCCACATTACTCGCCGACAAGCTCTATGCGATATTCGACAGGGCCGCCAAGGAAGGCAAACCAGTACATACGCTCGGGGCCGTGGACCCGGTGCAGATGACTCAGATGGCACGATGGCTCGAGGTCATGTATGTTTCTGGGTGGGCGGCGAGCAGCCTGCTGACGACAGCCAACAACGAAGTGGGACCGGATCTTGGGTGGGTCAACCTTTCAACTAGTTCGATTTCCTTACGCGGTTGAACACGCAGCGTGCCTTTTCCGTTTCCTCTTTCATTGCGTTGATCATTAGAGATTACCCGTACACCACGGTTCCGAATCAAGTCCACCGCCTCTTCCGTGCACAGCAGCTGCATGATAGGAAACATTACGATGCGCGTCTGGAGGCGTCACCACAGGAACGCGCTGAGATGCCTTACATCGACTATCTTAGGCCCATTATTGCGGATGGGGATACCGGGTGCGCATGACTCAACCATTGTTCGTGCAGCAGCGCCGGTCTGACCCTACCCTGTGCCCTGCCTGCCCTGCACCAGACATGGTGGTACATCCGCAGTAATGAAGCTCGTTAAACTCTTTGCAGAATCGGTGGGGCATTTTTTCTTTGTGGGTTCAGGGAGACTCGTGTTCACCGGCTGGTCATATCTTAGGGGGCGTCGGCCATCCACCTAGAGGACCAACTCCATGGGGGAAAGAAGGTAAAACTCCGATCCGTTTGTCGTCAGCCACACCTCCCTACAATACTCATGGCCGAGTGCAGTGTGGCCATTTGTCAGGAAAGGTGGTCGTGCCCACCAGCGCGCACATCTCACGCCTCGTGGCGTCTCGCTTCCAGCTGGATCTCCTACAGCACACAATGCTCCTTATTGCGCGAACGGATGCCGAGTCCGCGCGCCTCCTTTCATCCACCGTCGATGCGCGCGATCATCCCTACATCCGGGGCGTCCCAACGCGTTTACCCGATGGATCACGCCGGCTCGCGTTGGCAGAGGTGCTCGATCGGGCGGAAGCAGAAGGTCGGAGCGGTGCAGAAATAGATGGCCTTGAGGCTGAATGGCTGTCCGAAGTTAAACTGACCACGTTTGATGAAGGTAATGTCATTCGTGTTGTTGGGGACCTGAGGCTGTCCTCCTCGTGCTGACGTAGATTTC
The DNA here is from genome assembly GCA_003316565.1 of Russula foetens. Taxonomy (NCBI): domain Eukaryota; kingdom Fungi; phylum Basidiomycota; class Agaricomycetes; order Russulales; family Russulaceae; genus Russula; species Russula foetens. The sequence goes on from QFFA01000227.1 coordinate 1,456, forward strand.
GGTGTACCGTGATTAGCGGTCGAGCGAGCGATTCAGGAGTCGAGCTACGTTCCATCCTCCCAAAAGACGTCTGCTCTCGAGCGCTATCGGGAGGCGGTTGCTGGAAAGTCAAACACGGAGGCACGGGACATTGCCGCGGACGTTATTGGTTCCCAAGTTGACTGGGACTGGGATTGTGCGTCGAACATTGCTGACTTTTTTGTTCGGCCCTTTTTCTCCCGTTGACCGCGGACACAGTACCACGCACCCGCGAAGGATACTACCATACTGCCGGTGGAATTGATGCAGCGGTTTCCAGAGCCTTGGAATTTGCTCCTTACGCTGATATGATTTGGCTCGAAACTAAAACCCCAGATCTGAGAGAGGCTCAATCGTTCGCCCGCCGAATTCGTGACAGGTTCCCTGGAAAATGGCTAGTCTATAACCTCAGCCCGAGCTTCAATTGGAGCGCCCATGGATACTCAGGCTGGTGCCGACCTCCACCCGAGATTGACCACCGTTCTCATGGTTGAATTAAACTTTGACATACAGATGCTGACTTGAAGCGCTTCATCTGGGACCTCGCAAAGGAGGGCTTTGTCCTGCAGCTGGTCTCTCTAGCCGGCCTGCACAGCAATGCCGTCGGTTTTGGTTTGTTTATCCCCCCGTTCTCTATTCCAACTGACTAATTGACTTTAACTTTAAAGCCGAGCTTGCCCGACGGTTCAAGTCGGACGGCATGCTCGCTTACGTAGAGACAGTCCAACGCAAAGAGAAAGAAATTGGCTGTGACGTCCTTACCCACCAAAAATGGTGCGCTTCCATCTTTTGCATCATTCTTCTAATATCTCCTCATTCTTGCTTCGCAGGAGTGGGGCAGATTATATTGATAGAATTTTGTCCACGCTCGCATCTGGGTCATCGAGCACCTCTTCGCGGGGCAATGATTCTACTGAGCACTCATTCTAGCAGCAGAATGTTTATTCGTTTTACCTGTCGAATAAGTCCCGAAAGCTGAGGAATGTGAAGTGCCAAGGAGGGTGATAGCGAGCGTGTCTGGTCGGAGCTCCTCAGCCAGTCGTGATTCTATAATCCATTGATATAAACACTGCAGGATGCGGTATGCTGTTGAAACTTTGGCTCCCTTGAAACTTGAAACTTCTGACGAAGATTTCCAATTTTACATCACTGCGCATGGTGCATCATAAAGTACTCCTTGGCCGCTAATGTGATTCAGTCACTTGTAGCATGACTAGAGCTTCTTAGGTTCATTCCGTGCACAAGGGATCCCAAAGCCTGCCTTCTAAGCCATGAGTGCGGTTGTTCGCCCCTTGTTCCCCCAGTAACTCCTACATTTTTCGATAAGCACTCCTGTTTTCTGTCGGTAGCACACCAGCTACAGCCCAGTGACTTTTATCTCCAGAGTCCTTTTACTTCGCAATGGCCAACAGGATCTTCTCCACCACCTTCGCCCTCGCACTTTTACTCACGCGGGTTGCCCACGCCCTGCCTCAGGCGTCCCCGTCTCCCCGTCCGATGCATATCCGACGCTTAGCCCTACCCCGGCTCCTTCCCCCGCCAGCCCTACGGTGTCCATCCCACCTTCACCTTTTGCCAGCCAGCCCACGCCCTCCCCCTTGCGCGCCACGGTCGAGCAGCAGGCAGCAGCAGGAGGAGCAGCGTGGTGTGGGCAGCACGAGCAGGCGCAGCGCGGTGCGGGCAGGTACATAGATGTGTACATCGTCTTGAAGAAAAGTCTGAAATGGGTCCCTCTCCTCGGATGGGTGGGTGTCGCCATTCCCTCACATGCCATCCAGCTTACGGCATCCCATTATAGGGCATGCAATTCTTCGACTTCATCTTCCTTGCCCGCTCTTGGGCTTCAGATCGTCTCTATCTCGTAGAGCAGCAAGCTCTCCTAGGCCAAAGAGCTCAAGACCATGACACTTTTATTCTCTACCCAGAGGGCACCCTTCAGCCGAGATACGCGACCCATCAGCAAAAATTTGCCGACAAACTGAGGATCGTAAGTTCTCTCCCTTTATCTCCTACTATTCCCACTGATTACTGCTTCATAGTCCGATATGGTACACACACTCCTTCGAGCACTCCAAGTACTATGGCGTGTGGATCCTGACCGAAGGCGCGGGCATCCTCACTGGCGTCGGATTCACCGGCTATGGGCCGTCACGGTCGCGTGCCGCCACCTGGAGCGGCGCGGCAAACGTCAACGTTTGGAAGATCGAGGTTCCGGAAAACTTTATTTTCATGTCCTGACAAGTCTCCGTGGTGCACTTGCTCTTTCGCTTTCTGATTCTTCATGTCTTTGATTTGATGTGATTTGCTACGATAACCTCAAATGTATTCTTAGTAGTTGCTAGTTGCTAGAAATCTGAATGTAATCAAATATTCAATGAGATTTGTGCATGTTCTGTGTGATTCGCATTTTCATCATTTGTCATTTCACATTCGACCTCGTCATATGCATTTCCGTACAGCCCCCCGATGCAGTGATAATGGTGAAGGCTCGCTAGGTTGTTGTTTTCTCTGCTTGTTGTGTTATACTTTTAGTTGTATGTTATGTTATGTTCTTGTTAGCACGCGTGAGCATCCCAATGACCATCACCATCAAACATCCCTATTGGCATGTTCTCATCGACTCTCTGTCGCTTCTTGGGGACTGCAATTGTTAGTTTCGTCCTGCTCTCATGCCACTCGAGTAATGGTGGCCGATTACGAGGGTTGCCATTCATCAGCCGAGCCGCAAATCCTCTGAGCCCTTCATCCGCCTTTCCATGTCTCTCCGCAAACAGGCGAAGAACACGGCCACACGACCACTTGTCGGCCCTCATGGGACTGTACATTCGCCGGGGTCCGTTTTCCTCTCCAATTTCCGGTGCCATCCAGTCCTTGCTTCCACAATAGTCGTCGATTTCTTCCTCCTCATTCTGAACCTGCACAGCGATGTCGAAATCGATGATCTCTAGTCGAGGGCGGGACTCGTTTGTATACACGAGGTTTGAGGGCTTGATGTCTAGGTGCGCTATCCCATTCCTGTGAAGAAACGACAAGCCTATTGTCATATCCCGGCTTAGGTCAAGGAACATGCCCCGAAGATCGCCCCCGTCGGTGAAACAATGCAATTGCTCCTCGACGGACTGCCTTTCGGGGAACACAATACATGTCCCTGCATTCGTTTGTATCGTCTCGACGAGCGGGATGATATGTTTGCAAGGTGGTTTGAGCGTTTGCAAGAACTTCAAGATTTTCGCCTCATCGGACCCCTGGTGACATTCTTTTACGATGTACAGAGTCCCGCTGGTGTCGTCATGACGACGCATCCTATGTATGTGTGATGGTAACTGCCGAGCAAGACATTTCAGTTGGTGAGTATTCTCGGCAGTAGCACCGCTCATACCTTGTACAACGGTTCAAGTATGTCCTTGCCGTTCATGATAACATCAGATATAAGTTCGTACCCTTGGACAGTGACCCCAGACCCTGCTGGTTCACCACCACCTTCGAGCGACGTCCCTGCATTTATTTTGCGTTTCTTGGACTTTCGGCTGTACAGAGTGCCGTCAAAGTGATCAGTCTTAACGTAAGCTGCGAGTCCTCTGACGAAAGAGTGCTCATAGAATGCGTTTCTATCGTCGCTTTTGAATATCTTCGCGAGGTTGTAAAGTCGCCGAGTAAATTCAAAGCGATCAAACTCGCGGATCAGATAGAGTGTCTCCTCCCGTTGATAAATCTGATGTGAATTTGTCAACCTCATATTCATCGGATGGCTCATGACAATTATTGACTCGCCTTGCCATTTTCTTCGTAAAAGGTAGAAATGATGGCTTCCAAGTTAGTCTGATAGATGGCCACTAGAATGAAGTGCGGTGGCCGGCCTCTGTCCTCCAAAATACGGTTTCCGAGTTTGACAATGTTCGTTCCATAAGCTCGCATGCGCTGTTTATCTTGGTAATGGTATAGGTCTGAGCAGATTTCCCATACAAGACGAGGGAATTGATTTATCCAGATCGAGAAGTCGCTCTTAGGCCTGTACGTCCTCATCTTTCTCTCCCCATCAACTTGGACAGCCAAGGTCATAAGCCAGCGTTTGCGGCTACTCAAATAAGCCATGATAGATCATACCCGAGAAGGGAATACACAGACGTACAATAGACACTTGGCTTTGTTGGGTAACAAGCCTGACTTTGCAAGGCGAATAAAGAATATGCAGTTCGTATCCCCCTCGCTTATTTGTATCGGTTCTGTATCGGGCTCGGACCAAAATTTGCGCTCGAAGGAGGCCGTTGACAATAAATGAATTAGAATGTTTTGGCTGTCAGGTTCCACCACTCTTCGCCCCTCGTTTCCTGACGGGAGAAGGTTTAACCTTGCACGGCATTCCTGTGGAAGTGAGTCACACAACTTGTAAGGATCTAGCTTGAAAGATGTTAGGGCTTGACAAACGGGACTATGTCAGACGACGACAAACATAGCTAGGAGAGGGATCATTTATCTCAATGTCGAGCTTGGCCACCATATCATTCCAAAATGTTTCGACGAAGTCCGGGTGGGTGGCCCTCGTGTGTACAAATCCATTCCTTTCGACATCTTCCACGGTGAACAGCTTATTCGGATCACCTGATGCTACATGGATGATGACATCTGGACAAGACATCTGAAAGCGTCGAAGATCCCGCTGAAGCACAACATCGACTGCGAGCGTGATTAGTTTGTCACCTGAAGACAAATAGATGAATCCGACTCACCCTGACCCACAGCTGTGGAAGGAGGAAAGAAGGAAATGACAACGACAATGTTCGTCAGGTATTCTGATGGTCCAAAGAGACGCATGAAGCACTTACCAACCGCGTCAACAATAGTGGGGCTGCCATGTGGAGCTGGTACGAGATTAGCGGAATGGGGGTGACGATTCGTGTCTTGCCACTTACTCGAAACAGGAATTTGAACAAGGACATCAAGATGGGGAGAAGTACGAGTTTGGGGTCGGAAGACATTAGAAACTGTGTCGCCTGGATCCAGCTCTTCGAATTGCAAAGAAACTGGTCCTAGGTCTCTAACGCGTTGGGCAAGAGTCTTGGATGGCTTCATGGATATTTCCTCCCTAGGCTAAAGTGGTGTCACCCATAATGTCAGAACAAATCCCTAGAAATAACGCACCTTCCAGAGAACGAGGTTCAACGCGTCGACCCTTTGAAAAAGGCTGTTATTTTCATTCATTGTTTTAATCATATTTTTCAACGTGGCAATGGATACATCTGAGGCAGGAACAGAAAAGGGGGTTGTGTCCCCTTCGATGAGGCACCAGAGTTCGGGAGCTGTGGCAGCCACCATTTCAACGTCGTTCGTGGGTGTGGTGTGGTGGCATCCGTGCTTTAGTGCACAATTCCCACGGCTGCTCTGGCTCTGTCAATTCTCACCATTCGTCGCTATAATGTCTGCCTACCACAGCTCAAGTTTGTCAAGGCAATACCATTTTGCTTTCTGCTTCACCTCACAATTCCGCAGAGAATAGGTTGCATCATGCTTAGGCCAGATGACGGACGGAAACCGCGAGGAAGCCCAAGCAGAACTCCGCCAGGTAAATTTCTGATGCTTACAGCCCCAAGACACTATGGATGACAGACTGGGCTGGTGAGCAGTTGAACAGGTGCGCATTGTCTGGCTTTTTACCTCCGACACTAACCATGCTCCTCCTCCCTTTCATGCCAGTTTGCTCCCCAAGCCTATGCCTATAATGAGTAACCACGCTCTGAACCATGACACCCCACTAACTTTTATTCTCTACCCAGAGGGCACCCTTGGATTACTGCTTCATAGTCCGATATGGTACACACACTCCTTTCAAGGGCAACAGGGCTACACCACAGCCTACGTGCTTTGTCACATTGTGTCCCCAGTCTGCAACTTCTCGACATCACCGTTGCGTACCCTGGTACGTCCCGCCGACTCTAATCGACTTGGTGGGCTGATTTGGCATCATAAGGGATTCCACCTATGGGATATGGTCAATCATATTGCACTCTACGATCTATTTTCTTCGATAGGATACCTCCTCCCGCTGTCCACATGCGCATCCGCCGATTTGATGTGGCGAGAGATGTGCCTATTGGCAATATCCCTGGTAGCATCTCCGAAACCCCACTTAACGGCCCCTTCGGCGGGCAAACGCTCGGAGCTGACGTTCCAGATGAAGAGCGGCAGACGTTTGACCTCTGGTTGCGAAACAGGTGGGCTGAGAAAGACCAACTCATGCAACGACTCCATGACACAGGGACCTTCTCATCTTCTCTTGACAAGCATCCTGAGATTATCATACCGCTCCAGCTGAATCACATGCACGAAATTCCCGATGCGTTCGGCTTTTTTTCTTCCTGTTATAGTACGATACGTGGGAGAGTTTGACTTCTGCGAGCCCCTTCGTTGCCGCCTACGAATGACGCCCCCTCGGACACCTGGGAAAGGAAGACGGCTGCGGCTTCGAGGGATAGATCCCTTCGATCACGGTTCACGTCTGTTGGGTGGATCGGCACCAAGACGAATGCGCGGCGCACCGCGCACGTTGGCCGTTTGTGAGGCTCGGGCGGCGAGACTGAGGATGGTGAGGGCCCTCACGACGTCTGCAGGCCGGCCATTCTGGGAGTAAATGATGGCACGGCTCTCCTGGATTCGTGCAGAGGTAGAGGACAGGTGAGCGCGAGAGGCGCAGGATGGAAATAATGTGTATACAGTATAAAGTACGCGAATGAATGATGGGACGGATTCAGATTTTGTTGACCGAGAGCGCCCAGTCGGCAACTTCTTCTACTTGCAACGTCAACCCCATGGCTGACCGCTTTGACGATGCCACCCGAGTGAGTGTGTCTCTCGTTCTTGCTCGTTTCTAATCCTAACCGTTCCCCCCAAAATGCTGCAGAAAGAGCTCCAAAGTTTCCTCGAGCGGGAGCAGGCGCAGGCGCGTCTACGCAGTCCATCCACACCTTTACCAGCATGTGCTGGGACAAGTGCGTTCTCTCGCAATTCATCCTCCCAACCCGTTCTCCGATATCACTCTGGCACTTTTGCGCCACAGATGCATTACCGGCACGCCCTCGACACGGTTCTCTCGGGGTGAAGAGAGTTGCTTAGTCTTAGTCAACTGCGTCGAACGCTTTTTGGATACTAGCCTTTTCATGGTGAAGAAGGTCGTGTCCCAGAGACAAGATGCATAGATATACCTGCATCTCAGATGTTATCTCCACAAAAGTCAACTTAGTAGAAATTGCTCTCGCGAAGTGCCAGTACTGTCATCATAATCTAATGCTCCCCCCACATTGATAGATACCTCACTGAAAATTATTATGAAGAAGCAGGTCTGGAAACAGTGAGAGAAGTTGTATACAAGGACAAAATCATCCCAGAGAACGTAGGCAAGGCGTGGAAATTGAGAAGCGTGACGAAATGTAGGGCTAATTGTTCACTCACACTATGTATTCAAGCAATGACGGCCGCTGCTTTGGATCATGCGCCGTCAGCCTAGTTGCGAATGACCTGAGGTGCTCGCCTTCTTGCTTGGACTTGTCCAGAAAGTACAGGATAACATGTCCGCATGACCATCGGTCGGCCTTGATCGGGCTGTGCCTCAAATTCCCCTCGACCTCGGGTGCCATCCAATGCTTCGTCCCGCACTGGTCATCGACTTCCTCATCCTCGTCTTCTACTTGCATTGCGATGTCGAAGTCGGTGATTATTAAGCGGAAGTCTTCGTTATTGACAAGAAGGTTGTCCGGCTTAATATCCCTATGGGCGATATGGTGCTCGTGAAGATACGCGAGGCCCTTGATGAGGCCCAAGCAGAGTTGAGAGACCTTGCTTTCAGATAGCTTACGTCCAAACTCGATGCAGCCCTTGACGGTGGCCAATTTGGGTAGGATGGCCCACCCGTGGAACGAATCGACCAACGAGATAATGTGATCAGACTTCCGTGGGATGGTGTCAAGGAGTCTGAGCATCTCAAGCTCGTTCGAATGCTCCCGAACCTTCTTCGCGATGAATTTCTTGTTCGAGTCCATGGGTCGGTACACAGTGACCACATGATCCGGCATCTGGGGTCGAGTGTCAGCATGGCGAATAAGTTAAAAAGGGTTGCCAAGACCTTGTAAATTGGTCCCCATTCGCCACCGGAGGCATCCACAAAGACTTCCGGTTCTACCTCATAGCCGTGTGCTCTGAGCTGTGCGTGGTCATCTCCGCCCCCTCCGCCTGCGTGGCCACGGTTACCTTCAGAAGCACCCTTCCTACCGGTCGACACCTTGGTGTACATCGACTTCATCGGCAAACTGTTGATCCAATGATTAAGGTCGTTAACTGCAGACTCGGTGTCTTGGTCTTGGTCCGATCCCTCGCAAAGGTTGAACAGATGGCGTAGAAAATGCATGCGACCATCCGAGTTATTCAACGAAAGGGTCTCTGTGTTGTAGAAAACCTACGACGATTGAGCCCACGAGTTGTTTGTTACATTACAGAAGCACAACATACCCTGTCATCGTTCTGGATCTGCTGCTGAAATAGAGTATAGCGAGTCGCGTGGCCATCGTCCCAAATAAAGATGGCGCAGAGGACGAAATTCCTCTGGTAGAACACGCTCAAGTGGTTCGCGAAACGAACGATATAGGCCCCCGTCGTAAGCATCCGGACGAGATCCGCAGGCCATGACTTCACCGATGTGGAACTGACCTGCACAAGCAGCCGAGGGAGCTTGTAGCGCGATATGGAGAAGTCGCTTCGAGGGTTGTACATGCGGGGTGCGTCTTCACCTTCACATTGCGCGGCGATAGTGATGGGCAACGCCTTGTTTCTGCAGAGTCTGCAGAGACAGAGTCCATCCTAAATCGTAATTGAATGGGGAAAGCGAGCGAGCACTTACCGCAGAGTGGTGGCTGTATCCATTTTGGTAAGATCGAGTGGGCAAAAGAACATGTTTATCGCTGCATGTTCCTTTAAGGGATATCCTAAGTGCCCACGCGGTTGCCAACATCTTTCCCAATCGAAACACGAAACATGACATGCGACAAGCGCCTCCAATCGGGTGGCATAGCGTGTTTCCCCGTGGGATCCGTCTCCGGTGACCTCGTCCCCGGGAAGGGTAAAATAGGATCCAGGGTTGTCTAAAAACGATGAAACCTACGCCGACCCGTCAAAATTCAACCGCAGACGGACAAATCGAGGAAACAGCGCACATCATGGCATAGACGTGGCTTTCTGACCAAGCCCTGTTCAAAGGTAGTAACGTATTCTGGTGGGTCCATCAAAATTTCTGCATCGTATATCTGGTTTCTGCCGATATCAGATTCGGTAAACTTTCCAGAATGCCTCAACTTGATGAAAATATGCCGGTATTGATGTAAGAGGTCGGGATGCCCGATCGGTTCACCTTCAGATGGCGTCTTCGTCAGATATTCTATGATGAGATGGTGCCACGAAGAGACACATGAACTACTCACCAACCGCGTTAACAAGGGTCGGGCTGAGGTGTTGAGGAGGTACGAAATCAGCGGAATGATCATGACTATTCATGTCTTCCCACTTACTCGGAATAGTAATTTGAACAAGGACATCAAGATGGGGAGAAGTAAGAGTTTGGGGTCTGAAGACATCCGCAACTCTGTCGGCTAGATTCAGCTCTTCGAATTGCGAAGAAACTAATCCTAGATCTCTGATGCGTTGGGCAAGAGTCTTGGATGGCCTCACGGATATTTCCTCCCTAGGCTTAAGTGGTGTCACACATAATGTCAGAACAAATCCCTAGAAATAACGCACCTTCCAGAGAACGAGGTTCAACGCGTCGACCCTTTGAAAAAGGCTGTTATTTTCATTCATTGTTTTAATCATATTTTTCAACGTGGCAATGGATACATCTGAGGCAGGAACAGAAAAGGGGGTTGTGTCCCCTTCGATGAGGCACCAGAGTACGGGAGCGGGAGCTGTGGCAGCCATTTCAACGTCGTTCGTGGGTGTGGGTGTGGGTGTGGTGGCATCCGTGCTGAGCCGTCTGCTTACTTTAGTGCACAATTCCCACGGCTGCTCTGCTTCGCGGACGTGTAGTCTCCACGTGATCCGCATTCCCGATCACGAGACCCGGAGGTGCATGTTCCGAGATCCTCCGCGGCCATTATCAAACAGAATGTTGCGCAAACCATTCGCTCACTCTCCTGAGGCAAGTCTCCATTTTTGCATCCCTGTGTGTATGACAACGATGTCTAAACAACAAGCAAAACAAAGTACGAAGCAGTACACACAAGAAAGGCACAAAATAAGAGAAGACGTTTGCAATCCGCAGAGAGAGGGACCAACTGAACCCGTTGTGCAGCGGCGGTCTGACCCTGCCGTGTGCTCTGCCTGCACTAGACATGCCAGTGGGGGTAAGTCCGCAGTGAAAGAAACTTCAGGTTGTTGAACTCATTGCCAGAGTTGGGGCAGTTTTCTCCCGTGTCCACCGGTCGGCTGGTCATATGTTAGGGTCGGTCATCCATCTAGGGGAAGGTAAAACTCCGATCCCTGTTTGTCAGCCACACCTCCTACAATGCTCATTGAGGGCATTTATCATGATCAGGAAAAGTGGTCGTGCCCACCAGCGCAGATATCTCATGCCTCGTTGTGTCTCGGTTCCAGCTGGATCTAGTACAGCACACAACAATGCTCCTTATTGCCGAACGGATGCCGAACCCGCGCGCCTCCTTTCATCTACCGTCTACCGTCGGAAGCGCGCAACCATCCTTACATCCGAGGCGTCTCAACCCAACCCAACGCGTTTACCCGATGTATCACGCCGGCACGCATTGGCAGAGGTCCTCGATCGGGCGGAGGCAGAATGTCGGAGCGATGCAAGCCTCGAGGCCGAATGGCTGACGTTTATGAAGCCCAAAAGACGTCTGCTCTCGAGCGCTATCAGGAGGCGGTTGCAAGCGCTTGCTGGAAAGTCAAACACTGAGGCACGGGACATTGCCGCAGACATTATTGGTTCCCAAGTTGACTGGGACTGGGGTCGTGCGTCACTTTTTTGTTCGGCCCTTTTTTTATGTTGACTGTGCGAACAGAGTGCCACGCGCCCGCGAAGGATACTATCATACTAGCGGTGGGATTGATGCAGCGGTTTCCAGAGCCTTGGAATTTGCTCCTCACGTTGATATGATTTTTCTTCGAAACTCAGACGCCAGATCTGAGAGAGGCTCAATCATTCGCCCGCCGAATTCGTGAGAGGTTCCCTGGAAGAAATGCGGCTAGTCTATTACCTCAGCCCGAGCTTCAATTGGAGCGCCTATGGATACTCATACTACTCAGGCTGGTGCCGATCTCCACCCGAGATTGACCTCTGTTCTCATGGTTGAATTAAACTTTGACATACAGATGCTGACTTGAAGCGCTTCATTTGAGATCTCGCCAAGGAGGGCTTTGTCTTGCAGTGCGGCTGGTCTCTCTAGCAACTAGCAGACTGGCCTGTATAGCAATAGCAATGCCGTCGGTTTTGGTTTGTTTATCCCCTATTTCGTCACGTCACCGTTTTTTCCTCTTCAATAATAATTCTGACGAATTGACTTTAACGTTAAAGCCGAACTTGCCCGAAGGTTCAAGTGAAAGAAATCGACTGCTCCTTACACACCGAACATGGTCCGCTTCCATCTTTTGCATCATTCCCTCATTTTGCTGCGCAGGAGTGGAGCGGATTATATTAATAGAATTTTGTCCACGCTCGCACCTGGGTCATCGAGCGCCTCTTCGCGGGGAAACGATTCTACCGAGCACTCATTCTAGCGAAATGTTTATTCGTTTTACTGTCGAATAAGTCCCGAAAGCTGAGGAATGTGGAGTGCCAAGGAGCGCAGTCATCAATTATACTCACGTGATAGTGAGCGTAGCTCCTCAGTCAGTCGTGATTCTATTATCTTTCCAAACACTGCGGTATGCTGTGCAAGCCGTTGGCTCTCTCGAACGAAACTTGAAACCTGAAAGAACTCTGACGCTGACGAAGACTTCCATTTGTACATCACTGCGCAGGTACATCACAGAGTACTCCACAGCCGCTAATGTGATTGTAACATGACTAAAGCTTCTTAGGTTCATTCCGTTGCCCAAGGGTTCCCAAAGCCGGCATTCTAAGCCGTGAGTGCGGTTGCGGTTATTCGCCCTTTGTTCGCCCCGTAACTCCTATATTCTTCGTATATATAAGCACTCCTGTTTGCTGTCTGGTATCTCCAGAGTAGTCCCTTTACTTCACAATGGTCAACAAGATCCTCTCCGCCACCTTTGCCCTCGCACTTTTACTCGCACAGGTTGCCCATGCACTGCCTCAGGCATTCCCGTCCGATGCATCTCCGACGTCTAGCCCGGTAGCGTCAAGCCCAGTAGCGTCAAGCCCGGTAGTGTCTAGCCCGGTGGTGTCTAGCTCGGCAGCTTCAAGCCCAGTAGCGTCAAGCCCGGTAGCGTCTACCCCTGGGCCTTCGGCCACCCCTCCTAGCTATTCGCCTTCAATGTCGGCTCCTTCCCCCGCCGAGTCCATCTCACCTTCACCTTCTGCTCCGCCCAGCGTGCCCACGCCGTCCCCCTTACGCGCCACGTTCGACCCCACGTTCGACAACCCCGATGGCTCGATGGACAGCGCCGCATGCTCCAATGGGGTCTTCGGTCTCGATACGCAATTCCCGACGTTCGGCGACGTTCCTTCCTTCCCATTCATTGGCGGCGCTTTCGACATCGTGTGGAACTCTCCTAATTGCGGTTCTTGCTGGAACGTCTCGAACCCGTCGACGGGCGTGTCGATTCTAGTGACCGTCATCGACACTTCCGGTGTTGGTTTCAACCTCGCAGAGGAGGCGTACACGAATTTGACCAACGGTGATACAAGCGCAGGCGTGATTGACGTCGTCGCTACCAAACTTTCTACCACTCCTTGTGGAGCGCCGTAGTAAATTGCATCATGCCACTTCTTTGCTTATTGCACCCGAACTCTGCTTTGAAGTCTTTTTACTTACCACTTAACACTTTTTACTTTCGAATCGTGACTACGTAGAATATGCCTCGGCTCAGGAAGGCGCCGCCTTGTACACTCTCTACGTGTTACCATGTTTCCATTCATCATGTCCGTTTGCGTCGTCGCTTCGGTCACACCGTTGTACCAACCGACTGATCGACCGACCGACGAATAGAAGTGCCCTTAACTGTGTTTATAGTCGAGTCTACATTATGTTGTCCTTTGCAAGTAAGCCGGCAATTTAATTCCATCGCGCTTTTCAGCAAAGTCAAAAAGGTACGTATTGTATCGTGTATCGTCATTCAGGCCGTACATACAAATATTTCAATTGTCGCTTTACCTTTTTTTCTTACTCACTGGCAGGCGGTTAAACGGGAATCAGAATTTGACTGCGTAGATATTTGTAATAAACCACGTTAAAAAAAACCCCCATCGCTTTTCTTTCACTTACAACCGCGTGTATTTTTAAAAATAACGAATAGCGACGTAGCTTGTATCTTCGTTCGTTCACCCCTATCGAAAGTTCAAAACGGCGCCTGCAAGGATGAGTCATGTGGTTCGTGGCTCCGATCACGCGATGGTGTCCAGTGGCGCGTGTTAGGAATTGGTTGCAAGCTTAGCTCCAAACCGTCACCCACCTAACGCCCCCTGTTGTGATACTCCTTCGTTGTCGACATCTCAGTTACAAACAGTCCCATAGCAGCCCATCAATTAACACCATGATCTTATTTAATACCATACCCCATCATTGTAATACCACACTCCTCGGCCCGGCCTCGTACAGCCTCGCAGGCTGCTCGCATCGTCTCTACTGCATCGTTCGCAGAAGTGGATGCCATACCACCACCAATGGCAACGGTAACAGAAAGGGAGAAGGCCGGTCCGCCAAAATCGATATTCAAATCCGGGGCGCACGGACAGTTCTACCAACCCACTGCCGCCAGACCAGCTTGGGACACGGAAGAGCCTATCACGCATTTACCTCGCTCGCTGTCCGCCCAGGGGCGCTCGCAGGTGATGGAGGCCTCTCCCTCCGTCATTATGTGCGTGCGCGTCTCGCCTATGAGATTGCGTCGAAGGTCGGGCCGTTCTACGACCATCGCCAGATGATGAGAGTTTCGAAGCACCGTCTGGATAGCTCGATTGGCGTACTCGATAATATGCCGCATTTTCCTACTTTTTCATTAGACAACTGTTCAAGTGTTCTTGATTTTTTTTTCACAGTACCATACCCCTTGTACTGTTGGGTACAATTGTACGTTATTGATCATATCAAATCAACAGAGCTTCGAGAAAAATACCCCTGATACGCAAAGGTTGGAAGATCCTCCCTAGTGCGGCACAACAATATGGTTGAGGTCGAAACGATAGAACGGGTCATAATTCACTGCTAACACATCAAGCAGTATGGTATGCGTATTACACATGATTACAGCCCAAACAAAACGAAAATGTCCAAAGTGATACAACCCATGAAATAAGAAATGTCCGAAGTAACATTAAGATAAGACATTACAATCCACAGAAAGAGGGGGCGACTTTGGTGGCGGTTACGTCAAGAACGCCTTGCCCGATGTGACCACCGTTCAACGCTTCGAACGCAGCCGTTGCCATGTTGAAACCAGCGCCAGCAGTGTCGACCGCGGTCATGTAGATCGTCGCCCCGTTCGCTGGGTTAGTGATGCTCCAGCATGAGCCACAATTCGGAGAGTTCCACGCGACGTCGAAAGCACCCCCGATGTTAGGGTAGTTGGGAATCGCGGCGAACGTCGGGAATCTGGAGACGAGGCCGTTGTCACCGTTCGAGCATGCGACGTTGTTGAGAGAGGTGGTGGGGTTGTCGAACGTGGTGTCGAACGTGGCCCGTAAGGGTGTGGGGGTCGGGGCGGGTGCCTGAGGCAGGGCGTGTGCGACCTGGGTGAAGAGGAGCGCGATGGCGAAGGAGATGGTGCAGATCAATTTGAACATTGTGAATGCGAAAGGGGTGGTTTGTGAGTGTGGTAATAGATGTGGGTAGAGGTCGTTGGACTGGGTTGTGATGCTTCACCGAGAGGAAAGCAGGCCCGCCTTTATACGCGCGAAGAACATAGGAGCCATAAGAGCCATTGGGTGGGATGCAGTGTAAAAGGCGTCGGCGGTGAACCGCTGGCCTAATTGACGTTCTGTGATGGAGGTTCCGCAATGATGTGGTACAGTATGCGCGGTTATGAACGCGCGTAGGAAGTGGATGTACAATGTGGTATGCCCCGCCGGTGTCAAATGCGCGCTACACAGCATGTGCAGCACAGTATGCCAAGTGCTAGGACAATAGGACTTTGGCCTACTTTCGGTCGACGGAGATGATGGTCTGCACGCACAGCATTCGGGGGCCATCGAGTCAAAGACATTAGGGAATCACTTGGTAGAATGATGGATGAGCGGATGAGCAGAGATGCCGCACGCGCATCGCATATTCGAAGTTACGGCCCGGATCCCCAAACTGGGTCACATGGACATTGCCACCACACAACCTCGGAACTTGGGACGGGATCAATGTTTGATAAATCCACCCCCTGATATCAATCTTAATATCCGCCGGTATAGCCATTTCTGTTGCTACAAGAAACAAGGCTATACAAGCTGTGTTGCCGCCCATGGGACAAGACGCAAAGACGACATACCAGTGAGTGTTACCGTACTGATGCACAAAATTAGTATCCTCCGAGTCATCTTTGATACTTTGGACCACATAGTAGTGATTGAAATGACATAATTCGTTGATAAAGCACCAAAGAGGAAAAGTGTATGCGATGCGTATTTTATTTATGGCTACCGCTAACGAATTCTAAACAACCAAAGGAATCTACCAAAAGCAGATGTAAAGGTGAAAGAAAGTGGAAGGAGATGTTTACAATCCACAGACAGAGGCAGCGACTTTGCTGGCGACCACGTCAACCACCCCTTGACCAATCTGACCACCATTCAATTTCTCAAACGCCTCTTGTGCAATGTTGAATCCAGCACCGGCCGTGTCGATGGCAGTAATTTGAATCGACACACCCGTCGTCGGATTCGTGATGTTCCAGCACCCGCCGCAATTAGGAGAGTTCCACACTACGTCGAAAGCGCCCCCAATGAAGGGGAAGTTCGGAATGTCGCCAAACGTCGGGAATCGCGAAACAAGTCCGTTAGGCCCGTTCGAGCATGCGACGTTGTTGAGAGAGCCAGCCCTATTGTCGAAAGTAGCGTCGTACGTGGCGCGCAGGGGAGATGGCGTGTTAGGCTCCGGGTTTGGCTTGCCTTGGTCGGGCTTTGACGGCGGGTAGGGAGGATAAGGTGAGGTTGTCGGTGGGTAGGTCTCCTTGGGCTGCGGGTAGGACGAAGAGGAGGTATAACACGGCTGGGAAGAGGGATAAGGAGTACCCGTCGAATAGATGTCCGTGTTCGTGGGGTAGGATTCCGTCGTGCTGCTATATTGGGAGGAGTACGGGCTGGGAATCGAAGAGCAGGGTGTCGTATATGTTGGTGGATAGGTCTCCTTGGGTGGCGGGTAATACGAAGAAGAGGTATTATACGGTTGGGAGGAGTAATAAGGAGTACCCATCGAATAGCTGTCTGTGGTCGTGGGGTAGTAGTCCGTGGTGCTGCTATACTGGGAGGAGTACGGACTCGGAGTCGAAGAGTAGGGTGTCGTATATGTCGGACTTGAGGACCATGAGTCCGAAGGAGATCCATCAGAGGGAGGTGCTTGAGGCAGGGCATGAGCAACCTGCGTGAAGGAGAGGGCGAGGGCGAGGACAGAGGACACGATTGTGTTGACCATTGTGAAAGAGCAAGATGATAGCGGTAAAAGTCACTGGGCCGTAACTGATGGGTCACCAAAGAGAGAAACCGGGCCCACTTTTATGCACAGAATACATAGGAGCTTTGGAGCTGACGACAACCGAGTGTAGATGGTAGGCTGAGAACGCCGCCGACATTTTGGGCATACATAAAATGAAGATTTCTTACGACTCAGTCATGTAAACATCACATCGGCGGCGGTAGAATGCTTTGTGGTAGTACACAGGGATGCAAAAATGGAGACTCGCCTCAGGAGAGTGAGCGAATGGTTTGCGCAACATTCTGAGACTCGGATGGCCGCGGAGGATCTCGGATACACACACCTCCGGGTCCCGTGATCGGGGATGCGGATCACGTGGAGACTACACGTTAGGCCACCATCATCATCCGAAGTTTAACTCTGCTCGTGTCTCGCCTACGATCTCGCGTCAACGGTCGAGCCGAGTTGCGGCGCTTCCGCGACCGTCGCCGGATGATGAAACTTTCGAAACAACTGGAGCTCGATCAGCGTACTCGATAACATACCACATTTTCTGACTTTCTCATCGGACGGCTCGACTATTCTGATTCTTGATGTTGTTTTCACAACACTATACCCCTTATAGTGTTGCATGCAGTTGTAAGTTATCGACTCATTCGAGAAAAATACCCCTGATACACACAAAGGTTAGGTTAGAAGATCTTCCTTAGTGCACAACTATATGGTCGAAATGACATGACGGGATATAATTCATTGACAACACATCAAGGAGTATGCTATGCGTATTATAATTTATACATCATGACAGCCCAAACAAAATGAAAATGTCCAGAGTAATATCATAATCCACGAAATAAGAAATGTCCGAAGTAACATCAATATACTGTATGCCATTTAGTACAATCCACAGAAAGAGGGTGCAACTTTGGTAGCGACGACGTCGAGAACGCCTTGCCCGATTTGACCACCGTTCAACGCTTTGAACGCCGTCGTTGCCATGTTGAAACCAGCGCCAGCAGTGTCGACCGCGGTCATATAGATCGTCGCCCCGTTCGCCGGGTTAGTGATGCTCCAGCAGGCGCCGCAATTCGGAGAGTTCCACGCGACGTCGAAGGCACCCCCGATGTAAGGGTAGTTGGGAATCGTTTTGAACGTCGGGAATTTGGAGACGAGGCCGTTGACTCCGTTCGAGCACGCGACGTTGTTGAGAGAGCCGGTGGGGTTGTCGAAAGCGGTGTCGAACGTGGCCCGTAAGGGTGTGGGGGTCGGGGCGGCTGGCTGAGGCAGGGCGTGTGCGACCTGGGTGAAGAGGAGCGCGAGCGCGAAGGAGATGGTGCAGATCGACTTGAACATTGTGAATGCGAAAACGTTGGTTTGTGAGTGTGGTAGATGTGGGTAGAAGTCGTTAGACTGTGTTGTGACTGATGGTTCACCGAGGGGAAAGCAGCCCACTTTTATACGCGAAAACCATAGGAGCCATTGGACGGATTGGACGGGAGGATGCAGTGTCACGGTAAAGGGCGTTGGCGGTGACCCGCTGGTGTAATTGAAGTTCTGCTATGGAGGTTTTGCAATGATGTGGTACGCGCGGTACGAAGGCGCGTAGGATGTGCAGTGCCAGTGTGTGTGGTATTGCCCTAGCAGCCCTATCCGATGTCAAATGCGCGCTCTACAACCTACAGTTTGCCATGTGCTATAACGATAGTAGGGCTTTGGCCTGCTGCACAGCATTCGGGGGACATTGAGTCAACGAGTTAGGGAGTCATTTGGCAGAATGATGAGCGGAGACCCAAGAAATGTCGCACGGCGCGCATCACATGCGCATTCAACTCGCCGCCGGAAGTTGCGGATCACAACCGGGTCACATGAACAAGGCGACTTTGACAACTCGGGACTCGGGATCAACGTTTCAAAGATTTTTCTGATATAGATATCCGGTATAGCTATTTCTCCGGGAAGAGGTGCTGCTCTGGCACTGCAACAAACAACTTGAAGGCTATACAAGCCATGTCGCCCCCAGGCCAAGACCAAGATGCAAAGAACACATGAGTGTTGTCGCACTGTTGCACAGAAGTACTAGTATCGCCATCACTTGGGCCCACAATAATGAGATCGAAATGACATAACCTGGAATATTAAACAATCAAAGATATCTACCAAAGAAGTATAGGCGAAAGGTAAAGGTAGAGTGGAAGCAAGCGTTTACAATCCACAGACAGAGGGAGCAACTTTGCTAGCGACCACATCAACCACGCCCTGACCAATCCGACCGACCGCCATTCAACTTCTCAAACGCCCCTTGTGCAATGTTGAATCCAGCACCGGCCGTGTCGATGGCAGTAATTTGAATCGACACACCCGTCGTCGGGTTCGTGATGTTCCAGCACCTGCCGCAATTAGGAGAGTTCCACACTACGTCGAAAGCGCCCCCAATGAAAGGGAAGTTCGGGATATCGCCAAACGTCGGGAATCGCGAAAAAAGTCCGTTAGGCCCGTTCGAGCATGCGACGTTGTCGAGAGAGCCAGCCCTGTTGTTGAACGTAGCGTCGTACGTGGCGCACAGCGGAGATGGTGTATTGGGCTCCGGGTTCTTATCGTCTGGCTTGTCGTGATCAGGCTTTGACGGCGGGTAGGGAGGATAAGGTGAGGATAAGGCGAGGTTGTCGGTGGGTAGGTCTCCTTGGGCGGCAGGTAGTACGAAGAGGAGGTATAACACGGCTGGGAAGAGTAATAAGGAGTACCCGTCGAATAGATGACCGTGGTCGTGGGGTAGTATTCCGTGCTGCTATACTGGGAGGAGTATGGACTCGGAGTCGAAGAGTAGGGTGTCGTAGATGACGGACTCGAAGGCCAAGAGTCCAAAGGAGACGCATCAGGGGGAGATGCTTGATGCAGGGCATGGGCAACCCGCGTGAAGAAGACGGCAAGGGCGAGGGCAGCCTAAGAGGACGCGATGATTGTGTTGACCATTGTGAAAGAGTAAGATGATAGTGGTAGAAGTCACTGGGCTTGGGCCGTGACTGATGGGTTACCAAACCAAAGGCAGAAACAAGGCGTACTGTATAGGAGTTTTGGAACTGACAACAACCGCAGGTAGATGGTCGGCTGTGAGAACGCCGCCGCCGACATTTTGGGCATCAATCATATAGTCGGTCATGTAAATAAACATGTAAACATCACATCGGCGGCGGTGGAATGCTTTGTGGTGCAGTGCAGTAGTCTACACGGTTGATGCAAAAATGGAGACTCGCCTCAGGAGAGCGAGCGAATGGTTTGTTTGGCAACATTCTGTATGATATGCAATGAAGAATGAAGAGAGGAAGAGAGAGACTCGGTCCGGATGGTCGCGGAGATCTCGGACATGCACACACGCTCCGGGTCTCGTGATCGAAAACGCGAATCACGTGAAAGCTCATGACTCGGCTGAGTAAGCTGCTTGTAAACGTTTGAACAGTAATAAATGTGGCCAACTGGACTCGACTTCCAATTTTTTCCGTGGCTCTCCCACTCAGCTCCAGCTTTCAAATCGGTTGGTGTCATGCCTGAGCAAGGGCAGTTGCCAGCAGTTGATTTCGGAAAAAATAGGTATTATGGAGGCACTTCCACGTGGTTTGCATTTCCGATCACGATCACGAGACCTGGAGCGCACGCGCGGGATCTTTCCGAGCTGTATTATGTAGCGTAGTTGGCCGAATGTAACCTCTCCTCTCCTTTCCGAGCCATCGGAGTCTCTTGATTCTTGATTACGATTCACTCACAACTCACGATTCCGACTCCACATGTGAAAGCGCAAAGGCGGGCCATTCGCTCGCTCTCCTGAGGCGGGTCTCCAGTTGCATCACTGCATAGCACCACAAGTACTCCACCGCCCATGTGATGTTTACACGGCTGACTCTATACGAGTCTTTCATTATATGCCCAAATGTCGGCGGCGTTCTCAGCCGGTCATGCCGGTCATGCACACTGCGGTTGTTCGTTGTCGGCTCCAAAACTCCTATGTATTCTGTGTATAAAGTATAAAAAAGGCCTTGTTTCTCTCTGGTGAAACATCAGTTACGGTCCAGTGACTTCTTCCACTACCACTACCATCCTGCTTGCTCCTTCACAATGGTCAATAACATCGTGTCCTCTGTTCTCGCTCTCGCCCTCTCCTTCACGCAGGTTGCCCATTCCCTGCCTCAAGCATCTCCCTCTGATGCGGACTCTTGGTCTTCAAGCCCGACATATACGACACCCTACTCTTCGACTCCGAGTCCGTACTCCTCCCAGTATAGCAGCACCACGGACTACTACCCCACGACCACAGACAGCTATTCGATGGGTACTCCTTATTACTCCTCCCAACCGTATAATACCTCTTCTTCGTATTACCCGCCATCCAAGGAGACCTATCCACCAACATATACGACACCCTGCTCTTCGATTCCCAGCCCGTACTCCTCCCAATATAGCAGCACCACGGAATCCTACCCCACGAACACGGTCATCTATTCGACGGGTACTCCTTATTCCTCTTCCCAGCCGTGTTATACCTCCTCTTCGTCCTACCCGCAGCCCAAGGAGACCTACCCACCGACAACCTCACCTTATCCTCCCTACCCGCCGTCAAAGCCAAACCCGGAGCCCAACACGCCATCTCCCCTGCGCGCCACGTACGACGCTACTTTCGACAACAGGGCTGGCTCTCTCAACAATGTCGCATGCTCGAACGGGCCTAACGGACTCGTTTCGCGATTCCCGACGTTTGGCGACATCCCGAACTTCCCTTTCATTGGGGGCGCTTTCGACGTAGTGTGGAACTCTCCTAATTGCGGCGGGTGCTGGAACATTACGAACCCGACGACGGGGGTGTCGATTCAAATTACTGCCATCGACACGGCTGGTGCTGGATTCAACATTGCACAAGAGGCGTTTGAGAAGTTGAATGGTGGTCAGATTGGTCAGGGCGTGGTTGACGTGGTCGCCAACAAAGTTTCTCCCTCTGTCTGTGGTTTGTAAACGCCTGCTACCACTTTACCCTTCACTCTGAACTGTTTTGACTCCCTGCTCTGGTTGTTGTCCGTTCGACTGTATCCATGTCTATAATACGCATTTTGCATAGATTTTGACATATAATCAATGATTTATTACACTTTTCGTCGTTTCCATCTCAATTTTGTGTGGCCGTGTGGCCTAAAGAACGATGGTGTTAGACTTTTGCGTTGCCAGTGGGGCAAGACTCGGGATTTTGGCCTATTCTATTAATGGGTCATGGGTGATTTCATATTTTTTTCCTTCAATGTGTCCTGTCTTCAGCGGCGATATAGCTTGTTGTTACAACAACACCTCTTCCCGCGCGGGGAAATAGTTAAACCGGACGTTTATTTCAGCGCCGAGTGCCTGAGGTACCTGCTCATGGCATGGGATTAGCACTGCAAGTTTTAGTGAATGCGATGTGCGTCGGCATGTGTTGAGTCTCCGCTCATCATTAATCATTCTCCCAAGCAACTCGTTCACTCAACGTCCCCGAATGTGGTATAAACCATTCGCTCAGTTGAATGAAAGCAGGCAAAAGTCCGCCGTTGTTATAGCACTTGGCATACTGCACCGCGAGTGTTGCAGAGCGCGCGTTTGACATTGGGCGGGTCGCGTACTTGCGATGTGACACTGCACGTCCTAGTCAGCGCACCTCGCGTTCACCGTCGCATCGCGCATACTACGACCACATCACCGCTCAACCTCGATCACAGGGCTCTGGCTACACCGGCGGTTCACCACCAACGCCCTCTACACCGCATCCATCGTCTCGCCCCAACGAGTCCCATGTCCTCCGCGCATAAAAGCCGGCCTGCTTTCCTCTCGGCGAAGCATCCGTCACGACACGACACAGTCGAACGATCCCTAGCTCCTCGCCACCACCCACACGGTCCCAAAACAACCAACACTTTCGCATTCGCTCCACGATGTTCAAATCGATCTGCACCGTCGCCTTCGCGCTCGCGCTCTCCTTCGCCCAGGTCGCGCACGCCCTGCCTCAGGCACCCGCCCCGACCCCCACGCCCTTACGCGCCACGTTCGACACCACGTTCGACAACCCCACCGCCTCTCTCAACAACGTCGCGTGCTCGAACGGGGCCAACGGTCTCGTCTCCACGTTCCCGACGTTCAATACGATTCCCAATTTCCCTTACATCGGCGGCGCTTTCGACGTCGTGTGGAACTCTCCGAACTGCGGCGATTGCTGGAGCATCACTAACCCGGCGAACGGGGCGACGATCTACATGACTGCGGTCGACACCGCGGGCGCTGGTTTCAACATGGCAACGACGGCGTTCAAAGCGTTGAACGGTGGTCAGATCGGGCAAGGCGTTCTCGACGTGGTTGCGACCAAAGTTCCACGCTCTTTCTGCTGATTGTAAATGTCTTACCTCGGACGTTTCTTATTTCATGGGTTGTATTACCTTGGACATTTTCGTTTGTTTGGGGTGTCATGATGTATGATACGCATAGCATACTGCTTGATGTGTTATCAATG